>PVKB01006404.1:0-63176 GCA_004027205.1 Ctenodactylus gundi | reverse complement strand
AGTTACTTTTTTTCCCAGTTCCTCTTTAAATGTGAATCACCTCTGGGATTGGAAGTTCACAAATAATTACCACTGATACACCTCTGAGTGAGGAAACTGGGAAAATGAATTATTTGTAGTACGTGAAGAGAGATGGCTCTGCATTACCTCAGGAGAAGCGTTTCCCTTTATGTAGAAGCGAAAGGTGGCTAACAGAAAATTCGTGTGGCTGGTAAACACACTGAATAGCTTTTGGTGGAGATTAAGGGTTTTTTTTTTTTTTTTTTTTTTATGGACAACAGTGACGTGATGAGCTAAGACCAGGGCCCGGGGGGGGGGGGGGGGGCAAAGTTTCCCACTCTCCAGTTTTGCTCCTCCATGACTTTTCTGCCTGTTGAAAAGGCTGCTAAACCCAGAACCCAGAAGGCGGTCACAGAAGAGGGTGCTTGTGTGGCATATGCTTGTGTGTGTAGAGTGACTGGTAGATTTGGGCTAAGGGACTGATAAAATGCAGCATAATAAATAGGGATAAAATGGTATGGGATGGTATGAAAGCAAACAGCAGATTAAAGCAAATTTAAGCCAGATGAGTTAGGAAGGATTTGCCTGAATAAAATATCTCTAAACTGAAGCCTGAGAGATCAGTAGACATTATTCAATTAAAGGGCATAGCATGAGGAGTAGAAATTCCCTGGAAGGACGATATCGTATGCAAGACGTTTGAGATGAAACAAAGAGGGGTTTGGTTCTTTCCCAGGGCTGATCTGTGAGGGAGAAGGGGTGTTAAGTTATGTGCAAGAAGGTAGGATGTGGCCTTGTAACTAGGAGTGACAGTTCTAACTATATAAGGAATCTGTTACTAAATCTGACATATTTAATTCATGAGCTTGGTGGATCCCTGTGTGAACAGTGCATGCTAACTGCCTTCTCCATATGTGAATGTAGAATGTATCTTACTACCTCAAAAACTTAATGGTGCCGGTCAGCAACGATTATTTTTTTCATGAATCTATAGGTTGATTGAACTTGGTTGATTCTGCCTATTGTGGTGTAGACTGAGGTTACCCAAATGGCTCCACTGACCTGAGATCTCCGCTGAGGCTGCAATATCCAAGAGAACTCTGCGCTCCCACAATCTCTGTCTCCTACTTTTTGGTGGTCCTGCGTTTATTGCAGCCTGACACACTAGAGTAGAAGGGAAACAGTTAGAGCTGTTAAAGGCTAGCTTCAGAGTCAACAAGGCATTGTTTCTGAAGCATTCCGTTGGTCAAAGCAAAGAATATGGCTAACCTAGGTCAAAATAGATCTACTTGCTGGGGGAAATTGTTGGCAACCATATTTGCACATAAAATAGTGTACCTTTTTCTCAGAAAATTATGAGCAGAATTTTAGAGTATCAGGCTAAAAGTAGGGAATCCAAAGGTGCAGCAACTGAAAATAATGTACGTCAGACTGAGTTGTATGTGTGGGCGGGTGCCTGGTGGAAAAAGTGCGTAGATATAGAAAAGGCTTGCAAACGCTAAAAGTGTGGGTATCTTGTGGGATACTTAGTGTGAAGGTAAAAGCCTTATGGTCCCCAAGACAATTAAGGAGTTGTGCCTGAGCATTGTAATCGATGTGTAAAGTTAAGGAAGTTCTAAGTTAGCAAGAAAGGGGCTTTTCTAATTAAATGTATGGCCTGTTTAAGTAAATGAGAAAATGTTTAATGCATTATAGAAATTTTCCATGAGAACCAGCCAGTTTAGACTTTTTAAAGTTTTGAAACCAAAAGCATGCAGTTTAGTTGTATAAAATTCATGCACTGACAATAATTTATTTTTACATCTAAATCACAAAGAAGAGTCTGCTTTGTAATGTTTTCACAGATTTTTTTCCCCCATGGTCTGGCACATTTAGTAGGTGCTTGGGAAATGTTTGCTTATTAAAATAAGGCTATGAGTTGATGGCAAGATGGGTACATATTATTTTTCTACCCAAAGGGCAATTTTCTTTCTAATAGAGGTTAATCTTACAGCTTCTAAAAATATGAACAATGGACTTTTCCTTTTCACAATAGCAATAATGGTTCCTAAGTGGATTAATTACCTTTTTATTCCTGTTAACCAATGGGAGATATACAAAGTTCACAGCACAGAGCCAAGGAAGTCACATTAGCCATGGTTTTGTTGCAGGCGGTCGGGAGGAAACTCGGGTTAATGAGATGGAGGAGGATGGACCACCCTGGTCCATGGAGGAGTGCACTGTGTAGAGAGGATTAGGCCATTCACCATGCAAGAGAGAGAGGGATCTGCAGGTGCTGAAACATCAGGAGGCAATTTTGCAATTATAAAACAAATGGAAGTTTAAAAAAAAAAGATGCTCTGCAAAAGGAAACAATCAACAAAATCAAAATGTTACCTGTGGAATTGAAGAAAATGTTTACTTTTACCTGAAGTAGAGTTAATATCTAGAATATATCAGGAACTCAAAGAACTCACCCCCCCCCCCCACAAATAATCCAAATAAAAAATGAGTCCAAGATTTCTGCAAAGAAAATAATCAAATAGCTAGTAACTATATGCAGATGTATGCAGTATTAAGAAGGATCAAGGAATGGAAAACAGTGGGATGCCACCTCACACCTACTAGGATAACTGTTACCAAAAATAAAAGATAGCAAACACTGGGGAAGATGTGGAGAAGGAGTTATGTGCCTTGTTTGTGAAATGGTTCAGCCTCTGTGGAAAACAGTGTGGAGGCTCCTCAAATAATTTATAAACAGAACTACTTACTATTTATTACCCAGCAAACACATTTCTGGGAACATATTTGAAGCAGTTGAGATCAGAACCTTGAACGGATGCCTGCACTCCTGTGTTCATTTCAGCATTGGTCACAACGACCAAGACGTGGAGGCCATCTAAATTTCTGATAAAGGGTGAGGGTGAGTGAATAAGAAAAATGTGGTATATACACACAATGGAGTACAGTTTAGTTTTAAAAAGAAGAAAGTCACATATTAGATGTCATTGGAGGATGGTGTGCTGTGTAGTATAAACCAGACATGGGGCCAATACTGGTTGGTATCACTGATAGGAGGGAAGTAAACTGTGAAGGTACAGAGGCACAGGGTGGCAAGGTAGTTCTAAGGGGCTGGAGCCTGGGGGTTGGGGAGGCATGAGTTATGCACACTAACAAATTGGAGAGATCTACATCATAGCATAGTGCCTCTCATTAACAACAATACATAATGTAGTGTAAAAACTTGCTAAGAGGATAGATCTTATGCTAAGTATTCTTATGACACATGAAGGTAACAGCACAGGATGAAACTTTTGAAGGCATTGGTTGATGACAGGTATAGACCTACCTTCAAAGTCATGTGGTGGTGTGCCTCAATTTCATGCAGGTTTTTTGTATCTTGACCATTCTTTAGTAACTGGTATAGCAAAGAAAAGATGATAAAGAGAGTTTTCATGTTGGGAAATGTGGCCCAGCCTCCATCTGCTGCTCTGCTCAGTTTTTAAAGAAGCCACAAGTTCAGGGGCATTGAAACCACTGTCCTATGTCTGGAGAATATGCATTCTCAAGGAAAGAGTCTTAGAAATCTCAATAGTAGGACTCCAATCTCAAACAAAAATTCACACATAACCTTCATGATTTCTGCTTCGCTACCCTCTTCTTTGACATGGGAGCTTGTTGACATTCTAGGATTTTAGTTAAGAATTCAGTTGCTGAAATCATAAAAACTTACCTGGAAATCTGATTCATAATTTATAAAGTTCTTTTCCTTGAGTAAATGACATTCTTTCTGAGCCTCGATCTGCGAAATAGTGGAGTGTGGGAGAGAAGGGCTAGCATATATATCACAGGGCTGATGTGATAATGCAAATAAAACACTTATTAGAGCGCCTGGCCTATATTCATTCTTCTGTGAAAGTTATTAAGTTCTCAGTTCAGTTCCACAAATACTAAGCATTATCTTTCCAGGGAAATAGGACACTTGGAAGTATCTTGCACCCTTATCTCTCAGCTTGCTTACAATTGTTCTGTGTGAAAGGTGCCTTTGTTCTTAGTCTTCTGACTAGAAGATAAACAGAATGCTAGCTCTGAGACGGTGGCTTTGTGTACATTTGGCTTCTCTTGTAGACAATAAGTAAAATTTTATTCTGTCAATTTGGTCCCCCTGGTCTGGGAGAAAATCAGGCTGCGTTGCTTTTTCCTCTTATCCTGTGATCACTGTCAAGGTCCCTCCTCTAGTAGACCTCAAGGAATTGTGCATTTCCCAGCATCTTGACTTGCTAAGGGAAAGACTGACATCACTCATCTGTCTCTTGGGAAGATGGATTTTGAACATTTTCTCTTGGAGATTTTCTCTTATACTTTAAATTTGAATTGGGAAATTTGGAGTTTTCCTTTAAAATGATTTGGGGCATCAGGGAGAAGGTGCAAGTAGCATCTAGAATCATGAAAGGTTGTCATATCCAAGTTGTAATTATTTTCTGCTTGTATAGACTGGCTTCCTTTACTCTAGGTATCTGGAAGCTAGGAGATCATCCAGGTCATTTAGTAGTTATGGTGTTATTAGGGATACATTTTGATGAAAGCTGGGTGTGTTATAAAATCAAGGATAGATATTAAGGCTAAGTTGAGATCCTTGTAATCTAATCTTATTCTCCTAAAAGGAATAAAGTGGGAGTTTAGTTTGAAGTCCAGAGGCAAGCTAAAGTCAGTAAGGGTGAAAATCAGAATATGTGCTAGAATCCAGGGATCTAGACTTAGGGATCCCAGCTCTGCAATCCAATTAGGCTAGATGCTTCAGAAACAATGTCTTTCTTGAATGCTTGTACCGAGAACTGTTTTCAGACCAAACACTTGAGGATCAATAAACGAAATTGGTTTTTCTTTTCTTTTTTCTTTTTTTCTTCTTTCTTTCTTTCTTTCTTTCTTTCTTTCTTTCTTTCTTTCTTTTTTGAGGCAGGGTCTCACTCTGTGGTCCAGGCTGGTCCTGAATTCACATCAGAGCCCAAGCTGTCCTTGGCCTCGAGGCAATCCTCCAGTCTCAGCCTCCGGAGTGCTGGGATAACAGGGGTGTGCCACCACACCCAGCTTCTGTGGTGCTGGGGAATCGAACTAGGGTACTTAGTGTTTGCTAGGCAAGCGCTTTAACCGCTGAGTCATTCCTCCAGCCCTGCTTTTATTTTCTTAATGCATGAATTTCAAAATCTGTGTGGCATGAGAGACATGAGGTTTGAAGAAACAGCAAATGTATCTGCTCAGCCCAGTTTTTCCCTTTCTTTTTCTAAATATACATATGCAATACATAGTGTTTACAATTAATTTGGGTATTTCGTGCACATACATATCATATCAACTTTACAATCTCTTCCCATCTTTGCCGCTCCCGCCCCCTCCCTATCCATTCCCCCAACTCCAGCTATCACTTTCATGTGGTTCTATAGAATGTCTGTGTTCTGGGTTTTCCAAATCAGAGAAAGTATTCAGTACTTAACATATTAATCTTCTGCGTCTAAATCATTTCACTTAAGTCACCACTCTAGCTCAGCTTCCTATTCCTCAAATGGGTCGTAGTAGTTAAATCTTGATGCCTCTCCTCTGAATCCAACCAATCCATTTATTGGGATATTTACCAAAAGTTTTTTTTTTCTATATCTTGTTATATCTTTGTTGCTATTCTTAAACCTGGCCTTACCCACCAGTTCACATTAGAAAATAACGACAAGCATGCAGTTCAAAAGACTACTAAATTTGAAAAAGAGGGAAAAAAAAGTTAAATTTCAGTTGCCTTAGCTGAATACTGGAAGGTACATGTTTGTACATTCACAGGGTTGTCTTTACATCAGTCATTTTTGGATAAGTTTTCATCAGTAACCTAATAAGTGAATTGCTACAATAAAACAAAGTTAAAACTATCTCACGTTGCTACATTCAAGGAACTTAACTCTAGACCACATAAATATACTTTAAGTAACAGACAGGAAGGCAAATGTAGTTATTTCAGAAGTTTTTAACTTTCATAATGTATTCACTCCTATTTCACTGACTACCAACATTCTTCCAGAGTTGGATAATAACTTTGTCTATTCCTCCTTATATTCATACATTTGTATTCTTCAGAGATTTTTTGTTAATTCCGCATGTTGCACTATTAATTAGTAATTACTCTATTTTGCACACTACTATTACTAATAATAATGTTGTGGGAGATTTCACAGATTTTATAGAAGAATTGGTACTGATTTAAGAGTGTATCAATCAGATGAATTAAATACCAATCTGTTTTCTTTTTTATTACATTTTCTCTTTAGAAGTTACCTTCCCTCCAAGCTGTTCTGGTGCTGCTTATGTTTCCACCTCTCAAAGAAGATAAACTCACAATCAACATCAAAAAAAGTGAATTGCTTTATTCAACAAGCTTAAGACTATCAGTTTGCTACATTAAATGGCCTTAAATCTGTGTCACGTAAGTATGCTACAGTAAACCAATATATAAATAGCTATGCTCAGTTATTTCAGATTTTTTGACTTTCATACATTGATTACTCATATTTCACTAATAATTTGTTGACTGAAGGCGGCCCATTTTCATTCAGATTCTTTCCTATCTGTCTTTTTTATGGCTGCGTAGTATTCCCCTGTGTATGCGTAGCATATCTTCTTTAAGCATTTCTCTCTAAATGGACAAGCAGATTGTTTCCAAGAGTTGACTTCATGAATTGTGTTGCTCTCATTGTCGATATGCCTGTGACTTTTGGGTATGTTGACCTTATTTCTTTTGGGAACACGCCCATAAGGGAAGTAGCTGGATCCAATGGAATTTCTGTTCTCGATGTTCTAAGGAACCTCTGGAGTGATTCCCATCATGGTTGTACCAGATCGCCCTCCCACCAACAGGGCAATAGTGTCTTTTCTTGGGCCCTTTGCCAAGAATTGTTGTTTTTGCAGTTCTCAATGTACACTATTCTCACTGGCATCATGTGAATTCTCAACATTGTTGGGACTTGCGTGTTTTTGATGGCCAGTGGTGAAGAATACTTTTGCACGTGCTTGTTGGCCGTTCCTTCTTTACAGAAGCTGCTTTCCTTTTCAGTTGCCCACTCCTTAATGGGCTTCTTTATTTTGGAGGTCTTTATGGTTTTGGGATTTTTCTATATTCTAGATTCTAATCCTGCATCTGAAGTATTGTTGGTGAATATCTTTTTCTGCTCCGTGTATTGTCTTTTCACCTTGTCGGTCGCTCTTTTGGCTGTGCAGAAGTTTTTGGGTTAATCCAGTGCTCCATTTGGATTCTTGCTGAGATTTCTTGTGCTTTTGGGGATCTGTCCAGAAAGTCATTTTCTGTCCTGGTGTCTTGTAGGGTTT
Organism: Ctenodactylus gundi; assembly: GCA_004027205.1. NCBI lineage: Eukaryota > Metazoa > Chordata > Mammalia > Rodentia > Ctenodactylidae > Ctenodactylus > Ctenodactylus gundi. Next base: position 55,835 of record PVKB01006404.1, on the reverse strand, counting down.
TACCTCTTTAGTCTTCCCATTACTTCTGTGTTTTTTAAATTCATGTGTCTCAATTTATTTGGATGTGAGTCTAGAGTGTGGTTATGGATAAGGATCTAATGTTCTTTCCCTGTGTGTGAAGGTCTTGTTTACTCAATACCAAAAGTTGAAAAAGTTTTTTTTTTTCTGGCCATTTATTCGATGATGTTATTTGAAGTCACCTGGTATGACTGTATTGGGGTCCACTTGACATTTCCTCTCTGGTAGTTTCTGTTGTACAAAAACTGGATGCCTCTCTGTTTGTAATCGTGAACTCTTTCAGTTGGATTGATTCTTTTAACTGGTATGTAGTGTCCACCATTTTCTCTTCAGACCTGTTTTGATTTGAGATCGGCTGTGCCTTGGAAAAGAATAATACAGTGTACTACAGTTGATGCCCCCTGTTTGTTTTCAGGCTCCTGTGGCATTGAGCATCCCTACCCATCCTTTTACCTTGAGCCTTTGCTACTTTGTGGGTGAAGTATGTCTCAGACTACAAATCTTTGGGTCTTCTTTTTCAATCCCTTGCCTGTTGATCGGTGGGAGTCTTGGTTACTTTCTTGTTGCTGGGACCAATTTCAGAAGATCCCCAGCCTTGAAGAGGAAAGATTTGTGTAGCTGTAGCTGTCAGTTTCTGGAGGTCTGAAGCAACCCCATTCGTGGGTGCCTGGCTGTGCTGGAAGCCCATGGCCGATTTCTATCTGGAGGAAGCTGTGCACAGGGTGGCCTAATGGAAGACAAGCCAGGGAAGAAGGGTGGAATTAGCGTGTCCCCTTCCAGGTCCCATTTCAGTGATCTGCCCTTTGTGGATTAAGCTTTTGGGCTCTACCCCTTCCATGTGAAGCCTGTATGTATGATCTAGCTCCTCCAGGTCACCCACTGTGTGAGGTGCTCAAGAACCAGAGTCTACTATGTGGCCCCAAACTACCCCATGTCTGTAGTCTACTCCTCTGACCAGGTCCTGCCTTGTCATAGTACATAGTTCCATGGATACACCAGATCACTCAAACAAATGGGGCTTTCGGGGGACATTCCAGATCCAAAGCATAGCAGGTAGACAGAGCCCACAGAGACTTGTGTGGGGCCTAGGCCGCCAGGGGGCCTCACAGTATGATGGATTCTGGCATATCTCATGCATGCCCAGACCTCCTGGGAAATCCCTCACATCTATATCTTCCTCCCTCCCCCAAAGGTGAAACCTGGGAAATTCTGTGAGAGTCCATATCTCAAAAATCGATGAATAATTAAATAACCTGCTGGTAACTGGTGGAGTGTGAAACCCTTCCTAGCATTTCTAGCACTGGAATGACTATTCCAAAACTCCACTTAGTTGCAGAAACCGGGACCAGGTATAGGGTGTGGTGTGGCTGAGATTCAACCGTCTTGTTTCCTTTGATCTCTTGTGTAGATGGTCCCGTGTGTGGCTCCTACTTGATGTTCATTAAAATCTCATTCCTGCATCTTGACAAGATGATGACAGTGACTGGGCTCAAAAGACTTTGAGTGGGGTATGGTGGCATACACCTCTCCCCTCAGCATTTGGAATGCTAAGGAAGGCACAGGGATTTCTGAGAGCTCAAGGCACCCTGGGCTACAGCACAAGAACCTTGTTCCAAAACAACAGCAAAAATCCATCTCAGAATAGGAGTTTGCAGATCAGATCTGAGATCCAACTCAACTGTTGCTTCACTCTAGCTGGTGGACCCTAAAAATATATCACTTATTGGACACTCAGTTCCTGTGTCTATAAAATTACAATTTACTCGTCTTGATACTCAGAATAGAATCACTGTATTTATTTGTGGCGTATGGTGTGATCCCCACCACACAGCAGAATTTCACTTAGTTAGGTACGTTGAGTAAGGTAGGCTTGCCAGTTCCTGGGCCTTTGGGATGTCTTTAGATGAACGCAGGCTCTAAATTCATTCTTGTGCATGTGGATAAGTTTTTCCAGAGTGGTTTCTCAAAGTGGCTCTCGTTCTTCCACTGTACCATAAACATAAACTGACTTTTCAAGATCAGTGGCTGAAATGTCTTTGGGATGGATTATGAATCTTGAATCGAGTTTCATTTGTCCACTTTTCTGTGTTGGTTTCAATATCATTTGGTTTTGATCACTGTTGCTTGGTAATATGATTTGATAGCGGTAATTGTGACACTCCCCGCTTGGAATCATTGGTGAGAATAGCTTGGGCTCTTCACAATCTCATTTGATTCATGTCAGATTGAGGACTGCATCTTCCAAATCCTTGAAGAACTGCATTTGGTCTTTTCATCCCAATTTCATTGAGTCTGTGTGGGTGTTTTGATTGTATTGCCATTCTGAAAATACTGGTTTGTCTGTCTAGGCACAAGGATTGTCCTAACTTTTTAATGCCTCTTTCATTCTGCTTTCAAATATTATAGTTTTGAGGGTGAAGAACTTTTGTAGATCATGAATTTTATGGAGAGGACATAGACTAATCACGGCGTCAGGCTGGAAAAGCAATAAAGGTGAAATTGCATAGTAGAACCAAGTTTTTAAGTTGGTGTGATGAAATAAGTTTAGAAGTACCCAGTTGTGATGTGTACACATGCACACGTACACATTTATGAAAAGTATACATAGTGCTAGGGACCTGTACACTTGGAATAGGTTAAAATACCCAATTGTTTTCTCTGTATATGTTGACTCAGAAGATAAAAGGAGAAAATTATACTTATTGTAAGAGACCACATGAGCAAGAGGAACCTGAATAATTCTGTGACTGATACTTTGCTTTTCTCTCAGTTGACCAGTGTGTTTCACCTAAGATTTTAAAGCCCATCTATTGCCGTATTCTAAAACAGTCAATTCATGCTGATGCATCCTAATTTAGGGTGAGACCTTGACCAAGTTAGTTGACATCCTTGAGTTTCAGTATTTGTTGTTAATTTTCTTCATTAATGTGTGTGTGTGTGTGTGTGTGTGTGTGTGTGTGTGTGTGTGTGTGTGAAATACATAATGGAGAAGCTCAAGATCTTTGTGTGTGTGTATTGCATCTATCTCACGTTCCCTTTTTGTTCACTTTTTAACCTCCCCCCATGCTCCCTCATTCCCCTCACTCTCAACATCTTGTCCAACGAAGCGTGTTATTTATTTGTATTCCCTGTTTCTCCTAATAGAGAAATCATGTTCTCTCTAACGTCCTGTATCTGACTCCCTTCCCTGAGCATAACGGTCTCCAGTGGTGTCCATGTACCTACACTGGAGTTGCAGTTTCTCTACCTGAAGACCTGTAAGGAAGCCAAATCAAGATGTCGGTTTAAAAAACTTTCTGTAGAACATGATACATATTGATTATTCTTTAAAAGATAGCGATTTTGTCTATTGGATAATTGGTAAACCAAACTTTATTCGCGTTCCATGTATGTGAAGTTTTCCAGCAAGTAGAGCTCACGACAAGTGACGCTCAATATTTGCCTATGTGTAGACGAAGATTCCTTGTCTCTGTGTCCTGCTGTACACTCAGTGTGGCCCACTAGCCTGGATCCACTGAGCTTCCGGATGTGGTTCCTTCTCTCCGGTTTCTGAGGGCATTCAGTGTTGTCATGTGTATGTGGGGGTTTGACTCGGATGCTCTCTGTCCATACAGTGGATTTGAAATCAAATTGGTCTGTTTTTTTTTTTTTTCTGGTAGAGGCAGAGGTGACTGAGGCTGATCCATGCACACTCGGGGAGACACTGTCACGCTGGGATCCTGTTGTGTTGGAGGACAGGCTATGTCAGTGTCAGAAGCTGCTCTGAAAGGGTGAGTGAAACCACCAGCACTGTGTCTCAGTTCTTGTGCCTTGTTTCTGGATGCAGATGCTTCTGTGGGCCCCTAGAGCCTCTTCCTCCACTCCCTGGAGGAGAAGGGAGGATGAAAGTGGCTCCTTCTCCTGTAGAGCTGGAAGAGGGATGGAAGCTCTCTTCCTGGACAGAGTGCTAGCACCCGTACGTGAAGGCCAGTACTGGAAGTGCCTTCTGCCAGTTGTAGAAACGGTAGCATAAAGTGCTTGAGAATCTTGGTGGAAAACTTGAAGTTTCAACTTGCCCTCAGTGATTTTCTTGGCGTTGTGATCATTTTGTCGTCTGAAATCCTCAGGGATACCTTGAGCAGTGCAGGCGGCCACCCCATTTTCCTGTGCTGCTCTCTGGGAAGACGGCTCTGGCTGCTCACACACATGCGCGATTCTCTCCAGCTTTTCCTGGAGATGGTCAGCCTCAGCTCTATAGAACTGCAGCCGTTAAGTCGGCAGGCTCACGCTTCTCTTCTCCTGTCCGAGTTGGTCCTCTTGTTCTGATTGGCACCTTTTGGCTTCTGGTCATTTTCGGAGGCGTCCCAGTCCATTTTCTCAGTAGTATTCCCGGGGCTCTCAAATCTTGAGCCCCAGCCTCCTCCTCTTGTCTTCCAACAGCGCCTGTTTGAACACCAACGTGGCCCTTGCGCCTTGGGGCTCTGGGACGTGTTCACTGAAATCGTTGTTGGATTTTTTTTTCACTTCAGACCGTTGAATCCCAGTCTGCTTTCATTCACTCTCGTCTTCTGCTGGCCATCCTAAGAACACATGCAGTTAGGTGTGTGCTCTGACATTCGTTCTCCTGGAGACGCTGTACCCCACAGACCCTGTGATCCTCCCCCCTTGCTTTTTGTCTCCTCAGCTCCTCCACTCTGTCCTCCCCCACTCCAGGAGCCAGGACCAGTAGTTTCTGCCTCTTCCAGAGCCAGGCCTTTTCATTCAGAGCATCTGCTGCTACTTTCTCTAGTCCTGTTTGGCTGATGCCTTAGCACCTCCTAGTGACTTTGGCTTCAGCAGCTCAGATCTTAGAGATTGTATCTCACGGACTGGGGGACGGGTGGTCTGGGAAGTCTGTGCCACACGCGTGCTGTTGTTCAGCACTTCCGTCTTGCTCTTCCTTTAGCTCTTGGGCTAGAGGGAGGACTTGGTGATAGGCTTCCAGTGTGTCCTGCCACATTCTTCTGTAGGAGTCCCGAATCCATGAGGCTTTGCTTGCTCCTTTGAGCAGGTATGTTTTCAAGTTGAATCCAGGCCTCCTGTGCTTTGGGAACCAAAGGAATTATCTCTAGCAGTTGCTGTTTTTCCACAACACGGTAGAAAGCTGAAGTGCCAGCCTCGTCTCTCATCTCACATGGTGGCGGCTTCTGACAGAGTGGGCGCTAGCGAAGGTGACTAAGCAGAGCCAGAACCCCAGCACATCCGCATAGATCTGGAGACCTCACCCTCCTACTTACCTTCTGTCCCATCTTATCTGACCTTCAAAACTGCTTGCCACCTCGCTTGGCACTGCCACCCCTCCTCCCACCAATGAGTCCTCTGACCCCTCTCACCCCTCACTGTACCCTGCCCTACTTTCTGCCTCGACCGAGGATTCAGAACCCTCCCCGAGCCTGATGGACGACGTCTCGGCTTCCACGCGGGAATCCTTGCATTCCCCCCCGCCCCCGCACCAACCAATCCCTTCCTTTCCTCTGGTACTCTGCCTCCTTACGTTCCCCTGCCTGCTCACGCCTTTCCGGTAAACGTTGCCCATAGAGGCAACTGACCTGCCAATTGGTACCCTTGGGAACCCCCGACCTCAAGGAACTAAAAAGGCGGTCATGGACGATGGGCCGAACTCCCCGTGGGCTGAAACCATCCTCCGGGGCCTTACTCACCAACAATGCACCACCCAGGATTGGCGCTTCCTGTGCAAGGCTGTCCTGCCTGGTCCTCTCTTCATCAAGTGGTGTGCCTTCTTTAAGGAGGAATGTCATGTCCAAGCAGAGAGGAACCAAAACGCCAACCTGGCCATTCCAATTACCTTTGGGATGTTATCAGGTACAAATGACCAATTTGCCACCGGCCCTCAGCACGCCACCATTCTGGGGTCTTACACTGATCAAGTAAGTGCCCTCGGCCTGGCCGCTTGGAAAAAACTGAAGGAAGGGCCCCTGGAGGCCCCCATGGCTGGAATAACCCAGAAGCCCGAGGAAGATGTGGCCTCCTTCATAGACGGGGTTGGAAAGAGCCTCCAAAGGAAATTCCCTACTGACCCGCTCCGAGACCAATTTACTGCACTTCTGGTCTGGGGCAGCATGAATGCGGACCACAAGATGGCGTGTGACGGCCTTAAAGATCAGTCAATGGAAAAGTGGATCATTGCAGCTAAGGATGTGGGAACACAGGCCCACCAGGCCCAATCCCTCACCATGGCATTACAAGCTCAAACCCAGGCCTTAACCCAGGCTTTCTCACAGGCTCTCTTGGTCCTGCTGCAAAGCAAAACTCAAAGGCCTGCTTCAACTGCAGCCAAACAGGCCATTTCAAGAGGGAATGTCCTATGCCCCACCGGGTCCTTCACCTGCGGCCACCTCCCGACCACCTAACTCCTGGCTCCCGCTGTAAAAGGGCTTTCGTTGGCTCAAGGATTGTCGTTTGAAGTTTGACAGGGATGGGAAACCTTTAAACTAGGAGGGGTGTCAACCTCCAGCCCCGTTACCCCAGGAGGTCCTCAAAGGCCTATTCGAGCTAATTGGAAAGTGCCATTGGTAAAAGGCCTTAGGCCTAAAATGGATATCTGCATTAAATGTAAAAATTTCCATTGCCTCATTGATACTGGGACAGATAGGACCGTCCTCCGTACAGAGGAGATCCCCTGCGGTTGGAACCTGAAGCCCGGCCCCACTATTCTGGGAGTGGGAGGAAACACCCTCATGGAGCAGATGGAAACATGGGTCCCCTGGCGAGATGTAGACGGCGCTTCAGGGGAAGTTCAACCCCTCGTAGCTCCGGTCTCACCGCCAACCTCCTTGGCCAAGCGGAGGCCTTTATCACTACAGACTGCAAGGGAACTCTTTATGAAACCTTACATGAGAAGAATGTCAACAATTCGAGGGATCCCACATTCCTAACAGTCTCCACCGCTTTGCTTTTCTAATTACCGGGGGGACCCCATCTTTGACAAACTCCAAAAGGGGAAACCCTTGCCTCAGGTTAGACCTCACCCCTGGTTCCTATGGTTCCACCCATACAGTGGATCCCGGAACCTCCAGTCTGCATGGAGCAGTGGCCACTGCCTCGAGACAAATTGCAGCCCCTTACACAGCTGGTGGATGAACAACTAAGGCAAGGACACCTCCAGCCCTCCATAAGCCCTTGGAACACTCCAGTGTTTGTGGTTAAAAAAGCCTCTGGAAAATGGAGACTGATACAGGATTTGAGAAAAGTCTAGGAGAGGATGATTACTTGAGGGGCATGCCGTGGATACCAGCTATCCCCAACGACTACCACCTGGTGGTGCTGCACATCAAAGATTGCTTCTTTTCCATACTCCTACAGCCCCAGGATCGAGAAAAATTTCCCTTTTCTATCCCCTCGACTAATTTTGATGGACTGGACAAATGACATGAGTGGACTGTCCTCCCCCAGGGAATGGCCAACATTCCCTCCTTTTGCCAAAACTATGTCATGACTGTCCTGTCTCCACTCTCCCAGTTTCCTGGGACCTGATTATTTATCTACATGGGTGACATGATCCTGGGGCCTCACACTCACAGACAGCTCTGAGCTGCCTATCGAGTGCTATGCCAATGCCTCCCAGCGGGAGGATTTTCCTGTGGCCCGGATAAAATACAGTGGGTCCCTCCCTTTCAAGTCCTGGGCACATCTCTGACCCTGGACACTGTTTCCCCTCTGGTTTAACTTTCTTCTTTTCTTTCTTTTCTTTTCTTTTTTCTCTTTTTCTTCTCTTTCTTTCTTTCTTTTTTAATTTTTTAAATTTTTTTTTTGAGACAGGCTGGTTCTGAACTCACTTTGGAGCCCAGGCTGGCCCGGCAATCCTCCTGTCTCAGCCTTCCGAGTGCTGAGATTACAGGCATGCGCCACCACGCCCAGCTTATGTGGTACTAGGGAATCGAACTAGGGTACTTAGCGCTTGCTCTTTAACCGCTGAGCCATTCCTCCAGCCCCTGGTTTAACTTTCTATCCCAGATTCTTGCACTGTTACTACAGAGTCTCCTGGGAGAGATAAACTAGATGAGATGTTGGGCACCCACCCATCACTACTTCTATGCCCTTGTCACTTTTCCAACTTCTCAGGGATTGAGCTCCTTGCGATCCAATCACGCTGACTGCTGACCATAAAAATACCCTCCAGGCTATTCAAAACATTCTACAGGCCATACGCCTTCCTAGGTTTAACCCAGGGACCCCCTTGGAGCTCTGGATCCTCATAAGCTTATCTCCCGAGGGGGAATCCCTCCTCACCGGAGCTTTGGTACAATCGGTGTCCCTGCTTCAGTGAGTTCATCCCTCTCTGGTGGGGGCCTCACGGGTGTACAACATTACAGACCAACTTGCCAACCTCATTTAGCTTGGTCGCAAAAAGGCCCATCAACATTTTGGAATTGATCCCACAGGACTGTTACACCCTTCCACTTAACTGACCTCTCTCTGCTCTGTCGCAGCCATTCTCGCATTACTCTTTCCCTTGAAGGGTTTTTGGGCTCCCTGGATTGCTATCATGGACTTCATAAAAGGGAAACCTCCTTGTCCCAACTCTCCTGGGATGTGCCAAAACTGTTCCTGCCCCGACCTCTTCTTCATGGACATACCGTCTTCACAGAAGGGGGATTGGCGGGTGCACCTGTAGCAATCAATCTATGCCCCAGCCTCAGATCAGGGTGACTCCCAAAACCTTCTGTAAACTCTGTGATGGCTCCACACAATATAAAGAACTCCTAACAGTGGCTCTGGCCCTCACGCATGCTACAGCCCCAATTAATATTTTTTTTTGAGACAGGGTCTCGCTCTGTGGTCCAGGCTGGTCCTGAATTCACTTCAGAGCCCAGGCTGGCCTTGGACTCACAGCAACACTCCTGTCTCAGCCTCCCGAGTGCTGGGATTACAGGGGTGCACCACCACGCCCAGCTTATGTGGTGCTGGGGAATCGAACTCGGGTAATTAGCGCTTGGCTTAGCACTTGCTCAAGTGCTTTAACCGCTGAGCCATTCCTCCAACCCCTACAATGAACCTTTTTGTAGCTAGTCTCTATGTAGTTAACCTTCTCACAAGACTCCCCTCTTCTTTTATAAAGTTAGATTCCAATCCTGTCACCCCTACTATGATTTAGGTCAGAACTCTGCTGAGCCAGAGGGAGGCTCCCATTTACTCACAACACCTCCAGGGTCATCAAAACCTTCCAGGCTTAATTTCTCAGAGGGCAATGCCTTGGCGGACACCCTTTCATCTCAGCGCCCTCTGGTGGCTCAATCTCGACCCCTAGAGGAGGCTCAGGACTTTCAGGATCTGACCCACATCAGTTGGTGGGGACTCCACCTCCGGTTCCCCCATGTCCCAACCGGGAAACTTAAAAAGATTATTCGGACTTGCAAGGAGTGCCCACCTTTATTTTTAGGCTCCCCCACTTCAGGAACCCTGGGTAAATCCTCGTGGACTAAAGCCCAACTCTCTATGGCAAACAGATGTCACTCATCATTCCCCCTTTGGAAAATTTAAATACGTGTTTGTCTCCATTGATACCTATTCCCATGTGTGCTGGGCCACCATCCACTTGGGGGAAAAAATCCAAACATGCCCAGGGCCATTTTTTACAATGTTTTGCTAACTCGGGGCTCCCTCTCCAGGTAAAGACGGATAACGGGCCCTGTTTTGTTAGCTCTAGTACTTCTTCCAACGCTGGAAGATCCGACATGTGACCGGGATTCCCTACAATCCACAGGGACAAGCCCTGATTGAAAGGAATCACCAAAATCTTAAGAGGCAACTACAAACATCGGGAGATAGCTTCTCCCCATCAACAACTCCACATGGCCTTATTCACACTTAATGTCCTTAACTCCTACAAAGGAGTATCTCTCCCCGCTTTCAAAATCACTGGACTAATATAAAGACCCAACCTCTTCTCATGGTCAAATGGAAGGATCCCCTCACGGGCCAATGGAGTGGTCCCGACCCTCTCCTAACCATGGGCTGTGGATTTGGATGTGTTTTCCCGGTAGGCCAATCTAATCCCCTCTGGATACCGGCCAGGAACCTAAAGTACCTCCCTCCAACCGCTCCTCCCAGAGAGGGCGATGCCGCCTCAACGGGGACACAAAGTGCCGCGGCTCCAGAGATCGCGGTCCTAAAGAGCAAAAAAGAAATCACCCTGACACCTTTTTTTTTTTTAGTGAAATCATCCCTTTTTTAGTGAAAAAGCTCTTTATTAGAATATCAGAAATAAAGCATCAAATTATTGTATGAAATTCTAATTTTTTGTAAGAATGAGTTTTCATGTATACCTTAAAATAGATTAGGTCCAGATAATCTTGTACTTGTGAAGTATAAGATTGTGCGAGTAAGAGATGGTGTATCAGATAACCCGTTTGAGTCAGTAGAGATTTTTTAAATGTGTAAAAGTAGAAAGGTGCCTGATCTGAAGCATACTGGAAAAAAACACATTGACACAGGCAATCTAATAATTGTGGAAATGCTTGACATGTCCCAGGAATCTCTAACCTTGTTGGTGGAGACCTTGAGGGCAGTAAGAATTGTGTGTCGATCAAAACAGCAGATTGTAATCAAATTTCTGGTTGCCTGGTTACAGTACTTGAAAGCGAAAAACAAAAACACTGTCTATTAGTACATGTTCTGTTACTATAAATTTACTGGGTAGACCTAATAAAATCCTGGGACCTTTCCTATAGAATGAATGTAGTTTAGGATAAAATAAGACCTTATCAAATCCAGCAAACTGGAATCAACTCCAAGAAATACAAAAGGCTTCCTCTCATTAGGGAGGTGACTTATTGTAGGCTCACAGAATGTCTGGAGAATACCTTACCTTACATCTTTGTTCATACCCTTCACAGGACCCTAGGAGAGGGCTCATTAGTGCCTCAAAAACATTTTCCTTTGGTGGAGTTCGAGAATCACCCAGATCATGGAGAAACCCCAATTTTGCTGGATACTTGTTTAACTTCAGTTTCTGTATATTAAGCCAACTCTCAAATCCAAGCAAATGACCCATTGATAGTGAGGCAAGTGACATAATTCAATATTTGAATTGAATAGAAAGTGCGCTATGCAACTTTTGTTCCCAAATGCCGTTATATTCAAAATGACTATTCCAGAGTTAATTCTTTATTCTGCAATTGTGTTTACATGCTGGGACCTTAATGGGCTGCAGAACAGAGGAGGACAGAGAAGGTAGGCAAACCTGGCAGGACCCACTGCGCAGTTCTCTACAAAAGGTGTATAACTCAGTAGGTGGTAGGATTTAGGATCTGAACTAAGAAAAAGATTACTGTTTTTTAAAAAAAGTTGCGAGAATGTGTAAAAACAAAAGGGATTAGATTTGAAGGCTAATTTGACATTCTTTCAAAAGGAAAGATTAAAAACAAAGAATTCCCCAATGCACAAGTCATTCTCTTCACTGACCCACAAACCCAAGAAGACATTTGCTTATTATCTTATTAATGTTGCCATCTAGACTTTATAGTAATTGGTTTTCTTTTAAAGATAATTTAAATTAGGCCAACCAAATTTAACAGTCAATCGAGTGTTCAAATGGGAGTTTAATTATACTGATTTTTTCCCCATTTTGTTGACCAATTTGTTGAAAACATTCTCTGAAATGAAATAGCTCTTGTAGGAAACAACTAAATCTGACATCTAGGGAAAGAGTAAAATGTCTGCTTAGACTAAATGAGTTGCATCAAAAATCAGAATGAGAATATCTTCAAGGGTTTCCAAAACACAGGGGCTGGAGGAATGGCACAGTGGATAAAGGGTTTGCTTTGCAAGCAAAAGGCCATGAGTTTGATTCCCCAGAGGTACGTAAAGCCAGGTGTGGTGGTGCATGCCTGTAATCCCAGCACTTGGAAGGCTGAGGCAGGAGGATTGCCATGAGTCCAAGGATAGCTTGGGAGTTCAGGACCATCCTGGGCTACAGAACAAGACATTGTCTCAAAAAAAAAAAAAAAAGTTTCCAAAATGCAGTTTTGGAAGAATTGAGCAGCTAGGCTGCAGAAACCATGTAGCTATAAACCATACCCATTTATATCTTTTAAATTTAATTTTATTTTTGTTCACTTTTTCTTTGGGTAGGTCTCACTGTGTAGCCTAAGTTGGTCTTGAACTTGTGGGCTTAAGTGATCATCTCACTGCAGCCTCTCAAGTAGCTGGAACTACTTGCAAGCTGTGAGACCCTGGGTTCAATTCCCCAGCATCATACAGACTGGGCATGCTGGCACATACCTGTAATCTCAGCACTTGAGACACTCAGGCAGGAGGATTGAGACTAGCCTGAACTACATAGTCAGTTCAGGATAGTGTGTGCCACTATCTTTCAAAATTTTAAACATATGATCGTATTATCTATCAAAAAATGAAATACAATTTGTGGGGGTATTGCAGTGGTTGAACTCAGGGCCTTGCACATGCTAAACATGTACCATGCCTACAGCTCCAGCCCAGGAAATAATTTTTTAAAAAATTAAATGGATATATTCTTATTGAAATATTATGAAGTTCACCTATAGCATAATCTATTTGAAAACCCTATTCTTAAAACATGAAAACCCAAGGCAAATGTCAGGCTGCCTCTCAAGGTTAGTAAGCTGTACTATCCTGCAAACAGGAAGAATGATTTCTGAGACAAAGAATGATACTTCAAAAAGGCCTATGAACAATTGTTTCTTGCTGTGTGCCATCATACATTATTTAATGTTCTCCTTAGGGCAAAAATAAATATGGTTCTAAAATTACAACGTTCAGCCCCTATGAATAAGCAGGCAAGTTAGAATACATAGGGAAAATAATGTTAAGTTTCTTTTTCTTTTCTAAGTCTCAGAAGCTGTTATTGATCCCAGAGCTGACAGGAACATAAAAATCAAACTTTGAAAAGGGAAGATGAGCAAGACCACATACCGTATACACATGAATTATTCAGGGTAGCCTATTTTTAATCCTACTTTAAAAAATATTTCCAGCTAACTATATTGTCACTACTATGCACATTTAAATGATTGAATCCATTAAAGACAACATAGAGATACTTTGGGAATTGTTTCTCTTTAAGAATAATATCATTAAAAACTTGAGAGACAAGTAACTACAAAATAAGAGCTTGGAAGGGCCCGTATGGTGGTTCCCAGCACTCTGACTATTTAAATTCTGACTATATTTAAATTTATGATGATAGTCTGAGGCAGAAGCATCACCAGTTCAAAGTCTGCCCGAGCTACATAGCAAGACCCTGTCTCAAAAAAAAAGATACAAATAACAACCAAAGCCTATGACAAACATTGTTGTTATTTCCTGAGGCCTACTTTTCTGACCTTATCTTTAGCTCTTTCCTTCCTCCCTTGTTTCTTTCCTTCCTTCCTTTCTTCATTTCTATAAGCATATAGGCAGCAGGAGTTCTTATAGCTATCTGTGGACAGGTACACAAGTAATCAAATAAAGAACACATAATAAATAGTAGATGCCGTGAACAGAGCACTATGGACATATACAGAATATTCTGACCTGGGCACATTCTAGTGCCATCGGTCCTGATACTGCCACAGTAACAGCTTTGACCCATTACAAATGGAGATAAAGTCTGGATGTGGTAGAGAAAAGGGAATTCAATAAACAGTCTATCCTAAGTATACCAATAGTGGCTGAGGACTTCCTAAGTGGCTAGAGCACTTGCTTAGCATGCTGCAAGGCCCTGGGTTCAATTCCCCAGCACCATACAAACTTGGCATGGTGGCGCATACCTGTAATCCCAGCCCTTGGGACTCTCAGGCAGGAGGATTGCTGTGCTTTTGAGACTAGCCTGGACTACATAGTGAGTTCAGGACCAGACTGCACAATAAAGTGAGACATTGCCTCAAAAAATAAAGAGCTGGGAGTGTAGCTCAGTGGTTAAAGTACTTGCCCAGTATGCTGAAGGCCATAGGTTCAATTCTCCAGCACCATGTTAATTAGCTGGTTATGGTGGCTATGTCTGTCATTCCAACAATTTGGAGGATGAGACAGGAGGATTGCTGAGTTTGAGCCAGCTGGGGTTATGTACATAGTTAGCTCAGGACCAACCTGGAGTACAGAGTGAGACCCTGTCTCAAAATTTAAAAAATTAAATAAAAAACCCTAAAATACTAACAGAAAAACACAATGCTAATTTTTCTTATGCTTTGGTGGCAAATCTGCTAAAATCTTTGGTTAATTTATCGATATAATTTTAAAAGCATTTATGTCCGTAAGTAATGTGTGGCAGCCACTTGAATATTTTAGAGTAATGCATAATGTTAAACTATTTTACTTTGGAATACGTTTGAGGAAGGCTGGAGCAAAACATTAACCTTCCTTATTACATTTTGCTTGAGCTAGTACTAAAATTAATTTTAATCTATTAAGACAATAAAGGGCATTAAGGAAGAACAAATTGGATGGGAGAAAATGCTAACTTAATTTTACCATAATTAATCCAGCAAGAAGGTAACTCAAACTTTAACATACATTCAGGAGACTTAAATCTGAGAATTTTTTATTCTTTTCCTATTATTCTTATAAATGCTTTCCAAAACTGTCTACACTTTCTAAATGTCCATTCTAATGGCAACTGCCTACAGCTTCTGTGTCTTCTACCAGATTCACCTCAAGACTGGATTACATACAACAGGGCCTTGTAATGGCGTAAATAACCCCCTTCAGCTACATGGACCAGAAACATGAAACAGTAAGGTAAACAAAGCAAAAATCTTAGAGATTGCATGGAGAAAGGAAAACATCCAGTCTTCCTACAGAGGCATGCACTTACTATTTATAACAGTGCCTACTATAAACCAGACATAGGCTTGTCCTAGACTTGTTTACAAGTAAGTAGCTAAGTATATGTGAGAAGCCCCAGTTCTGACTATATTTAAATTTGTGGTGATGGTTGAAGCTAGGAATACCAGAAGGTGTTTATATGCTTTGATTTTTAAAAAATGAGCGACCACAATCAACACTTTTAAATAATACTATTAAGAAATTACTGTTGATTAGGAACTGAGCTAATCATTTTTCTTGTATGCCCTGAACATCACTCATCTAAAAAACTTTATGAAGAGGGTACTATTTCTATTATTTTTCAGATGAGAAATCAAGAGAAGGATGAATGAGTGTCATTCCTGCCTTTAAAAAACATACATCTACTCTCTGTTTTGTACCAACTCTTGGAATTTTAACGATGAGGAGAAAAAAAATTATTGTTATTTATGGAGCTATGAAGTGATACACATTGTGATCACAATGGCGACTTCTCGTAAATTATTTCAGTTTAAGTCAATTTTACCCACCTACTTCTAGTAATCACCTGAGCCATCTTAAGTGATGAATATCATCTAGCTGTGGAACTCATGGCTGTGGTTAACTTAACAATTAGTATGTGGCTCAGGTCTAATTCATGTGGTGGGTGTTATGTTTGTTATCCCTATTGAGTCCCTGAGCAATTGAAATTACACTGCTAGGGAAATCCAGATTGAAAATTCTAATAGAGACAGTATGGCTCAAGAGTCTAGCCACTGCTCTATATAGGTACAATGAACAGAGGCTAGTGAGCCTTGGGAAATGAGTCCAGACAGAAGGCTTTAAAGCAGGCAAGGGTCCTATCACTTTTAAAGCCTCACTCTCCTTTGCTGCTAACCCTATGGAGGAGCTAAATCTTAGTCATAACTAGGCAGTTAAAGAGAAAGGAAAGACTAGAGTTATTCACATGGCCCGGAAACCAGCAATATCAACTCACACTGTACTTATGAACATTAGCACAAGTCACTTCTTAATGAGCTGTAAGTAAGATTCACTAAGGATGTGTTATTTACCTTTTAGGGATAAACATGAAATTCGTCAGAGAAGGTGAACTTTTTCTTTAATTGTCTATGAGTTAATACCTACTCCTTCTGTCACTGTCTCACCAAGTTCATAGCTTTGGGACAATTCGTTACTGTCCGCTTGTTTACCTTTGAAATATCTTATGCCTGAGTGGAGGGAACACTGTAAACACGAAATATTAACCATAATTATCTTTAGAACTATAAACATAACTAGAGATTTTTGATGCAGTGACATAAATTAGCATTTCCTTAATGTTTAAATTTTTGCAGTCTTGCTTACATTTATAATATCATTTCCATTCCTCAGTTGTAGAAACAAAATTACATTTTGGCAAAATGATCTTTCTAACTCCAAAACATTCCTAGGGTTTCATTTCCATTAAAACTCTAAAGAATAGAAGTATATGCTTTGTGTTAGTCACTCTCTCATTGTTAGAACAAAATACTCAACACTCAAAACTTAAAGGAAGAGATGCTTACATCGGCTCACAGTCCAGAGGTCTTAGTCCACTGTGGTCTGCCGGCAGTGATGGAAGGGTATGGTGTCAGAGCCTGGGACAGAAAGCTCTTCACTGCACGGCAGCGGGAAGCAGAGCAGCTGCAAAAGAGGATCTCGGTACAGCTTATCTTTGCAGGCCATGCCCTCAGGGACTCATTCCTCCAACCAGGTGCCACCTGCTGAGGGCACATGAAATCATTAATGGATTAATCCACTTGATTCAATTAACCCCCCATAATCCAATCATCTTCCACATACATAAGACCTTGGGGAGGGACATTAAAGATTCAAACTACAACATATGTATAACAATACTCTTTCTTAAAACATAAAAGTGACAACGATGTGCCACAGACAAGAATTTTTGTTATCATCTTAACCTGAGGTCTGGAAAGAGAAAAAAGGAAAGAATACACATTCCTATTTCTATTATTAGGTATTACTTGTAGGAATTTATGTTTATAAAAATACTGAATGAAAGCATTGAATTATGATTCAGCTGATTTACTATAATATCGATACATCTGTCTGTATACAGTGGTTATTAGCAACAATGCTACATTAAAATAAGGAGACAATACCAGTTGATAATATAGAATATGTTTTTAGGATTATAAAAAGATACTACAAAAATAGAAATGATACTTGTAGGTACACATACACAGATGTACACAGATATATATACACATATAACATGTATAACACACATATATTTGATGGCCGTGTATGAGAATACAGACTACCTCTGCACATAGTTTGAATTTCAGAATATGAGTGTCTTTTCACTTGAATGTTATCTGGCTAGGAGATATATATCTTACTTTTTTGTCACTGTGACTCAATATCTGACATCTGTAGCTTATGGATCAAAGATTTATTTTAGCTTACAGTTTTAGCTTACAGAAGGTAACAGTCCATTCACAGGTGGGTGATTTGAAAATGATGGAATCACGTGGTGTGGCTGCAGCCAGTGCTTTGGGAGACAGAGATTCTCACAGCATTGCGGAGCAGAGAGAGACGAGGAGGAAGGGCAGAACCAGCACATGCACCTGTCCCTTCCAGCCAGGCCTTACCTCCCAACCCTACACAGTATCCATAGAAATATGAGACTTTTGGGGGGACACTTCAGGTCCAACCCACCACATTCTCCCTCTGGCCCCCAATAGACTCAGGTCTACTCCCTTAAGCAAATGTATTTAGTCCTTTTCCAAGAGTTTCTAAAGTTCCAGTAGTTTCAGCACTTCTAAAAAGTCCAAGTCCAAAGTCTCCTCTGAGACCCAAGGCAGACTCAGCCATGAGCTCCTGTAAAAACCAAAGAGTTAAGCACTTCCAACATAAAATGGCACAGGGTAAACATTTCTATTACGAAAGGGAGGAAAAAGGGGATAAAAGGCAATAGGACAAAAACAATTCCTAAACCCATCAGAGCAAGGGTTAAATCCTACAGCTCCAGGTCCAGCACCTGCAAGATATGCATTCCAAAGGGCTTGAGTGGCCCCAAGTTTAAGGCACTGTAGCAGGCTGCAGCCTCTGTTTTCTCACAACCTGCAGCTTTCCTCTGTCAATTATCCACGCTCCAGGCTTCTCCAAATTTCTGGATTCTCCATTGCACCTTTGGCTTCTGCTTTACAGCTTTGCACACTGCCCTCCCAGGGGCACACTGCTTGGCCTTCAAGGCCTTCCTCTGAAATCTGGGTGGAAGCCTCCAAGGACCCACAACTCCAGCACTCTGCAGGCCTCTAAAGCCAGGACGGCACGGATGCTGCCAAGGTCTGCCACTGGCTTGAGCTGTAACCTGGCTGTAGAAGTCTCCAAGTTCTTAGATGGTTGAACTCCAGGCTGCTGAACTCTAAAAGGCATTTTTTTCTTTTGGCCCTGTGGTGCAGTTCTCAGAGCAAAGAGTTTTGTCTCTCCACCCTAGAGCTGGTGAAGGGAGGGGTCCTGTTAACTTTAGAAATGCCCTCCTGGCACCTTTCCTATATCCCTGATGGTGCTTATTTTTAAAGCTAACTTCTTTAACTTCCGTGTACTTTTTGGCCCCACCACTGCAGGCCATTTTTGCCTGGCAGTGCAAACATTCTATATGATTTTTCTCTGCCATTTTATTTGGTTTTCACCATAGATTTGGCTAAGAACCACAAACAGCAGTCATGTAACAGTTTGAACATCAGTCTGCCTTGAGATTTCCTCCACTAGCGTAAGCAGTCCATCTCCCTTAATCTCAGTTTCAGGCAAAGTCTCTGGACAAGGGCAAAATGCTGACAAACATTCTGCCAGAGCACAGCACACATGGTTTGTAAAACACTGGCTGACACAGTCCTCCTTCATGTCTGAGACTTCTTGAGCCTGGTCTTTCCAATCCACACTTTTATCAACATTCTGGTCTCCTGAGCTCTGACTTGAATTTCCCATCTGTCTTAGTTACTTTTTCCACCATGTCAAACCCCAAGCACCTGACCCTTCCAGCCAGTCCCTACCTCCCAATCCTACACGGTGGTCATAGGAACATGAGGCTTTTGAGGGATGTTCCAAATCCAAACCACCACAATATACTTACACAATTTTAGGCTATCTATAATGATTTTTTAATTTGACACAACTAGATTGTGGTATCAATAGAATTGAACATATGGCATAATTATTTTCTTAAAAGTAAGTCTGCAGCAGTTAGTAAATACATAAGAAATTTGGGATCAAGATAAATTTATTATAGTAGTTAAAACAAAATTTCCAGTTAAAACATTCCATTTCTAATACTAATAAAAGAGTACACTTTTACCATGTCACTTGCTTTCCTCTAAATTTCTTTGATTGAGGCAGTAATCAAGGTATTCACATTTTCTGTAACAAACATATTATCCCTTTTCTCACCCATCGTCTCTAGACACATGAAATGATTGCAGGTCCCTGGATTGACCCAGCTGTTTTATAACCTTTTGTTTGAGCTGCCTTTGCTTACACTGTGCTGGGGAGCAAACCCACAAAAGGCAAGCAAGCATTTTACCACCCAGCTATAACTGAAGCCTTTTTTTTTTTTGATAGCTGACCATTCTTAATTTTGGTCTTCCTGACATCAAGACGCCCACTTGTCTATATTCTAGAGGACTTCAGCTTCATTAATCATTCCAAAAACATATGTATTATCGTGATAATAAGCTCTCCTGGCAGAATGAGTGAGTTCTGTAGTTTAGGCAAAATTTTGCCCATTGGCAAAGTGTTATATTTCAGGAATAAAATGAGGTAGTCTCTCTCTCTCTCTCTCTCTCTCTCTCTCTCTCTCTCTCTCACTCTTTTTCTCTCTGTGTGTTTATATAGTGTTCTGACATTTTTCTGTTTTAGTGTCAAAATATCACCTGTAACAAACAAGGTGAAATCTGCATCTTCTAATAATTCTATGCAGTGCATAATTTATTTCACAAGAGACTGCCATGAGTTTCCTCTTCAAGTAATGAAAGAAAACTAGCAGGATTCAAAGAATTGTAGCAATGAATAGAAAAGCAGAGCAAAAAAGTAATAAGATTTCATGAAAGGTAAGTTTATCTACTAAGAAATGAGATATATATTCAGTGAAAACCATATGTTAAACCAAAATTTAAAACAGTACTTCTAAAACAGGTTGTCACGTCTCCACTGATTTAGTTGCTGTGTTTACTTTTGCTACATAAACCACAGTAAAGGACTTGCTTAAACTATGAAAGGCCTGCTTATGTTTAGTTTCCCAAAGAAGAGGTTTGTTACCAAAGAGTTGGTTAAACCATAGCTGCCTTGAACAAACATTATCCAACAGCATTATGACAGAAGCTGGGAAACTGGTTATCCACACACAGAAGAAAGTATCTAGATCTGTATCTTTCACCCTGTACTAAATTCAAATAATAATGGATCAAAAACCTAGATATTAAAAGAGAAACACTGAATCTCTAGGAAGATAATTAGGTAAAATCCTTGAAAAATTAAGCAAAGGCAAGACTTTCTGAACAGAACACATGTTGCACAAGAGATAACACCAAGAATCAACAACTTAAATTATATGCAATTTAAAAGCTTCAACACAATAAAGGAAACAACCAACAGACTGAGGACAGAACCAACAGAATGAGAAAAAAAATTGCCAGCTACTCATGGAACAGGTGACTATTATCTAGAATATATTAATAACTTAAAAAGTAGACCCTCCATAAAAGATTCAGTTTTAAAAATGGAAACTTGAAATAAATAGGCACTTTAGATTCCCCATCACTATATAATCATTGGGTGTGGTGATCCACACCTGTAATCCCAGCATACAGAAGGGTTGTATTGAGTTTGAGGCCAGACTGGGCTCTATAGTGAGTTCAGGGCTAGCCTGAACTACAGTCCTGCCCACCACCAAGAATAATTATTATGATAAATAAAATAAAATGTTCAGCATGACGGCAATGACATTTCTGAGACAAGATGGCTCTCATAATGGTATCACTCTAGGGAGCATTTAAATTTTGGTTGTTACATGTAACATAGAAAGACATAAAAAGCTGCAGTAACGAGTATTATCAGAGCAGAGAAACTGTATGATATTGCATAATGGTGAATACATTTTACACTGTAGTCAATCGTTATAAATTTTTCCAAACTCAAAAACAGACATTAAGAATAAACTGCAGTGTAATTATGGCCTTTGGGTGATAATGGTGTGTCATCGTATTTGTATCTGTTGCAACAAATGCACCATTCTGGGGTGTTTCTAATGGGGTTTCATGTGCCTATTTGAAAGAAGATGGCATATGGGAAATCCTTGTATCTTTGTCTCTATAAAATTGGTTTTTAAAAACATTCTGTTAAAATATGGATAGCTCAGTTAAATTTGAATTTTAGATAAACAAAAACAATTTTTAGTTTAAAGTATGTTCCATGCAATATTTGGAACATACATAAAAAAGTTTAAAGTAATCTGAAATTGACACTTAATTGGGCATCTTGTATTTTATCTGGCAGTCCTACTTATGATACATATGGGCATTTTTGGTTGACTTAGTGTGAAGTGGGGTGAGGAGATTGGGTAAGTGGGATGTGTGTGAGCACCTTTGGCATGGGACCAAACTTTCATTGTTCTAAAATTACAGAATAGTCCCATGCAATGAAGAACTGCCCCACCAAAAATATTAATAACATCACTTGTGAAAACTAGCTGACTTGTTGGGGACCAAAAGCCATTTCGTCTGCACTTTTAGGTACAGCAACAGAGGCCTTCAAAAAAATGGTAAGGAGGTTAACAGGCAGAAAAAACAGTTCATATATGTTCATTCATATATATATATATATATATGATAACAAAGAAGTATCTTATTTGTTGAATGGTTAGAAACTTATATATCTAATTTAATAAGAAAGGAAAAGGAAAGCAAATAATTTCTTTAAGAAAAATAGTTTAGGGTTTGAAAAGAACAACATAGAACTTCTCAGAGAGAAAATTTATGGTAGACCTACTCTTCTTTCTGTGGAGTAAAAGCCATCCTGAAATATGAGTTTATGGTGGTCTCATTTCCCAAAAGTTCCTGCTTTTAGTAAGGGAAGATCCAAGATGGCTTGTTTCTGCATCTGTTGAATTTGAATGTCTTCAGCTTAAAATCATTTTCATACCAACTTCAGGTTCTGAGTGGGTCCCCACAGACCCTTATGAAGCTTATATTTTTTATTAATAGCATGTGTGTATGTGCACACACACACACATATAATCTTTGGAAAGAGTTTTTGTGATTATAAATAGAATTTGGCAATAATTTTCCCTATTTATCTTTGGGGGTATCAGTCCAATATAATGAAAAGAATACAGAAATCAGGGCCTAAGGTTTAAGTATGTGTGAATAAATATTTTTCTGTACTAATGACTCTCATAATAGTGACTACTATGATTTTAAAAATCAGTCCTATATTTCTGTTTTTAAAAATAAAAGCTCAAGGACTGTGGTTACATCTCAGTTTTACCGAACTTGCCTAGCATGTGCAAGGTCCTGGGTTTGATCCTCAGCATCATAAAATTAAAATGAAAAATTTTCAATAAAAATAGATAAAATATATAAAACTCCAATGACAAATATAGTTAAAGATGTTAAAGCCAGGACATGTAAACTGTATCTCCATTTATTACTAACATTACAAACAAACCAGTGTAATTTGTTTTCTCATTTTTAATAAAAAATATAAAAGGCGCTCTAAGCTTACAAGTTACTAATCAAGAGTACACCTTCACAGTATTTAATCTGGGCATAATATGAATACAAAATAATTTTTTATTCTAAGTTTTTAACTTCTGTACTTGGTCCTCCATGGTCTAATTAGACTCTCCTTTTACAAATGTTCCTTTTCTCACACTCTCGGACCACCATTAGGGCATGACATATTTGATTTATAATCTCTAAGAAATTTAGAGATGCTAAATGTGACTAAAAACAAAACTTAAGATGAGAAGAAAATTAAATACCATTATTAGGGATGGCTGTTAGACAGACATACTCTCAGCTAATTCACTGAGATGCAAACACTGTAAACATCTTCCCTGGAAGAGTGAGTCAATGTTGCAAGAAGTTCACAGGTTTTCTACACTTGGTGAATTCCAAGGCATAAAACTATTTTAGTCAGAATTTTTTTTCATATCTATGCAGGTTTTTTTTTTTTTGAAAGTTCACTCTTGTGCTGTTCGTCTTTGAAATCTTAATCTGCAGGGTCTTTTAAAAATATTTTGTTCTTTTTCTCATCTGTGTGTTCTCCTGTGTGTGAATGTGGGTATGTGCATGTGTGTATCTTGAGACAGGGCAATGTGAGGTGGCCCAAGCTGGCCTTTCACTCCTGGACTCCAGAGATAACTCATACCTTAGCCTCCTGTGTAGCTGGGAGTGCAGATGCGTGCCACTGCATCCAATAGTTACTCCTGATTTAGTTTCATTTTCCAAGTGAACAACATAGTAGCAATTTGGCTGCCTTCCCAACACCCTTTCCCAGTCCTTTGTTCTATTTCTTTCTCTAAAGCTAAAACAATCAGTTATTCCCCACTATGTCTTGAAAGTAAGAGTTTTTAGTGTGGTCCATTTCTGGTCATTAAGATGCTGGAAATTTTGCTTGGCAGCTTCTACAAAGATTGCCCTTCCCTAGTAAAGTATAAAGCAAGGAGAATGTCCTTTTCTCTCTCACCCTTCCTACTTTTCTATATGTTGTCTGCCAAGGGTAAATACCTCTTACTTCTGTATCCTCTCTGTGCTCATTGAAGCACAACCCACACTTAGTCATTTCCCTGTCTCTGAAATATCTTTGCTATTTGACGGTGTTAAGCCATTGCTGATTGCATAGTCTATTATGTACAGCCTAGCATAAAACATAAACATAAATATTATTTATACATTAATGTGATCACAATAGCCATCATGTTTGCATTTATTGATTAGTAAACATATATTTATGCTTCACCTTTTTCTCTGATATGAATGCAAGAAAGTCTAGTAGGTTCTGTGGAAACCTCCGGAGCAATCTTATATTTGAATGATAAAGGAAGGAAAAATCAGATTATCATAAGCACTTATTACAGAAACATTAAACATATCCATAATTTAAATTGCCATGCTAACATGAATCTGATTTTTGTAATCTGATCTTATCCTTTATATTCATTGCTTTTAAAAATAGATGTAATAAAATACAATTCACATAAAATGCCATTCTCATTTCCACTCTGAAAAAGATTTGTGTTCTACTTTGCAGAAAGGATGAGATCTGTCCCATTTAATTTTTCTTCCACACCTTAATCCTCAGTGTTTACTATGAATTTCAGGTCCAGCTTCTCTGCTCCCACCCCACTCTTCTTGTTGTTCACCAAAAATGTGTGTGTGTGTGTGTGCACATGTATGTGGTGGGGATAGAAGCCCCCCCCCCCCTCTCTCTCTCTTCCTTTTTCTTGTTGAGTTGCCCCGATTGGGGTCTTGGACTGGCAATTCTCCTGTGTCAGTTTCCTGAGAAGCTAGGGCTTTTACAAGTATATACTCAGAAGCCAGTTCTAAGATGAGCCTCTGCCAAGGAGGCTGAGGTAACACAGTGTGACGTAAATGGGTTTAGCTAAGTAGTGTGGTCAGACAGCAAGAGGTCTGGGCAAGGCAAGAATGTTGATGAAAAAGAGGCAGCAGGACTTGACAAGTTTAGGAAAGCTACCAGGCTTTAAAGCCTCTTTTAAAAGTAGCAATCAAGGTCAGAGAAACAAACTAATTAGACTTTTCATGACAGTGGCCCAGATTCACTGCTAGAAAGGACATGCTGCCCAACTCAGGCCTGGAAGACCACTGTCTTTCTTATTTATTGCCATCTGGGTAACAGCAACTCTATACTTCTCCTTGTCACAGTCCCAAGTATCATGACAATTTTAAAATTTCCCCAAACCAAGCAAACAAACAAACAAACAAACAAAAAGGTTGGTAGGAAAGAAAGAAGGAAAGAAAAATATATTTTCTCTTTACCTATTCAAAAGCTCAGTGTCCAGGTCAGATTCAAGGCTTGATTGGAGGACTAAGTCCCTTGTGATTGGGTAATATTTCAGAGCCTTGTAATTTTTTCCTAGTTTCCTTCTCTCAGCACCTAGCTTGTGAATGGGCACAGTGGCATGTGCTTTTAGTCTCAGCTATTTGGGAGGCTTAGACAGGCAAATCTTTTGAGCTCAGGAGTTTGAGGCCAGCCTGAGCAACAGAATGAAACCCTATCTTAAATAAAATAAAATAAAATAAAATAAAATAAAATAAAGGGCCCAGCTTGAGAAAGGAGAGTGAGTACAAGGGCAAAGAAAATTTGTAGTTATTGCTGCCAAACAATGCTGCCTCCTACCTAACACCCTTGTCATCTAATCTTACCTCGATACCCTCTCCTTTACTAAAGGCGAATTGCTGAAGGTCACTAATGACTTCCTAAAATTCTAAATCCAGTGCTTTCTTTTTAGATTTTAACTCCTTTTACTCTCTGAGAAGCAGCCTGTCCCAATTTCCTCCATCATATAAATAACATTTTTAAAGAAAATCTCTCAATGTCCCTCATATCCACCTGACTACATTGGAGAAGTTGACTTCCTGACTACTATTCTTGGGCAATCTCTAAGCTCTACTTCTTGGTTCTTTACTCAGCTTTTACTAACTTAGCTTTTGTCACCATCTCCCCTTTGGAAACCACCTCCTTCGGAAGTATCTATTGATACCTAATGGATATCTCAGTCTTGTATTGTTAGCTCCTGTATCATGCCTTAACTCCAGTTCCATATGTCCAACCATATTCTACCGTGGATGTTTTCAACTTACTTCAAATTCAAACACTAAAATTTATTTTGCTAACGAATGGCTTGTCTCACATCTGCCTTTCTAAGGGAAACTTTCAAAATATTCTCTCTCTTGTTTTTCAGGATAAAAATCTTGTTTGGAAGACTATTTTGCAAACACAAGTAGCATGTGAGACACCAGGTTTAATTATTTATTATACAAAATTAAAAGGTATAAAAATGCCATTCAACTTTTTAAATTTTTATTTTTTTAGAAATTTAAACTCTAGGATGCATTTTTCCCCAGAAATAAATCTAACAGAAGTGACTTTTGAATATACCAAAGTATATTTTTTATCTACCTCTATTTCTTAAAATTCAAAAAGCAAAGGGTTAGTTTTTGAAAATTCTAGATTATTTCAAATGGACTTTGATTAAAACAAGATTTACAACCTGGAAAAGTTCTTTCCCTAGGTTTTAATCCAAGAATTTTAATCCAAAGTCTTTGCACAGAGAATATGGTAGTGTTTTTCCAGAACAGAAAGAAAAGTATTGTAATAATTTAAATTTCTGGCAATGTCAGTTACAGAAATATTTTTTTAGAAAGCTACTTTCTAAATTTTTCTCTTTTAAGGTACTCTTCTTTCCTTTGAGATGTAGACTACAAAAACTCACTAGGAGAAAGATTAAGCACTTCATTCATTCAAGACTGCTTTTTTTCTTCTATTTGTTCAGACCTCAGTTAGGTAAGTTTCTGTGAAATTAATGTTTACCTCACACACACATAGTTTTGTTTTTAAACATCTGACTGGCAGTAAACAAATTTGATTACATAAAATTATATATGAAGCACTGGTCAGGAATGGTATTCTTACTTTAATCTGTGATGCTCTTCTCTCATTAATTCACATATATTTTCCAAAGATGTAGGAAAACTGGAGCTCTCATGCTGGCTAGAATATAAATTATCATGCACCAATATTATGATACAAAGTGAGAAGAACGGAATTCAAGGGAATTTTTTAAAAACTAGCTTGAAAGGGATTAATGTTCACATAATTGGATAGGGTAGACATTAGGCAGGACTTAAAGGTTCAAGTGAGGTTGTTCCAATTTCCTACTCCTTATGCAAAAATAGAATTCAGCTCTTTCTTTGTTCACTCTTTTCTGACTCAGGACTTATGTATGACCTAGGGCAGTGGTCCATTCTTTCAAAAGTACAAGTTTTCTGATAGATTCAGCAGAAAATCCTGGAGAAGTACTCTCATTTGGCTAGTTAGGACTCATCCCTGCATCCCCCGGCTGTTAGAGGGTAAGGTCCCTGCAGAGAAGCAGCATAGACTGACATTGAAGGGCATGTGCTCTGCTGTGACATTTTGGACTTTAACTCCAACCAGATGCAGGATCTTGGGAAATTATTCATTTCTACTGTTTCCTTATCTGTAAATTGAGATATATGCTATAATAATTACATTCTGTGTAAAAAATACATAAAGCATTCTTTCAAATGTTTGTAAAAATATATAATATGTATTCCACAGATCTTAGCTGGTATTTTCATTATTAGTTTGTGTGGACGGAATGACAAAGGGTACTGTTAACCGGAAGGCGATAGAGGAGATGGGGAATAGTGTACAGTGTGCTAGGCAACCGAGCAGGTTAGCTATTACCTTTCTGACAGGCAGTTTGAAAGTGTTATTCAAAATTTGAAAAAATTGTTCATACTAATTAGAGACACAGCATGTAATATGTTGATGCTAGAGAAGTATATTTATTTATAGAAAAAGATATTTACAGGAAGTTGGTGTACACCTGTAATTTCAGCTACTCAGGAGGCTGAGGCAAGTGGACTGTAAATTTGAGGCCAGCCTGGGCAATTTAGCAAGACTCTATCTTAAAACAAACAAGCAATAACAACAAGAACAACAAAAATAAAAATAAAAAGTCTGAACATATCTCAGTGCTCCCTGCATTCAATATCTAGTACCATCAACAAACAAACAAAACAAAAATCAGGTCATGATCCCATTTGGGGGGAAGTATGTGTATATAATAAACATCAAATGTTTATACATAGTGATCACCTCTGTTATTGTTTTATATTTCAGTGGCAGAATGGGAACTGAACCCAGGTCCTCCACACTGGCCCATTTCCTCACCCCTTTTCATTTTGAGACAGGGCCTCCCTACATTACTCTCTTGGAACTCAAATTTGCAGTCCTCCTGCCTCAGCCTTTCAAATACTGGGATTGTAGGCATAGACCATCATGGCTGGCTTTGGTGTTTCCCTGTGAGTGGTATGATTTGTGTTTTTATCTGCTTTTTGTCTTTCTGTATTTTCTGGTTTTTAATAATAAATCTCCTTACATTTGATAAATTAAAATGAATACATATATTCTACCTTTTTCAAGTTATTCTCTTTTTTCTGGAGATTATTTTTCATTTGCAAAACAGATCTTGTTTTTTTTCCTTTTAAAACCATCATCTTTACTTTTTCCCCTTTTTACTGATATGTATACATGCAAAATTTAAGGTTTACAATGGAGTTGAGCCTTTTATGCACATAGGTATCTTGTCAAGGTGACAAGGGCTTTCCCACTCTCCTTTTGTCCCTCCCCCTATCCTCCCCCTTTCTCCCTCCTCTCCTACCCGACCCCCCTGTTTCACTTTGTTTTTTGTTTTAAGTTCCTTAGGAGTTGTGCTCTGGGACTCTCATACCAGAGAGACCATTTGATGTTTTACCTTCTGCTTCTGACTTACTTCACTAAGCATGGTGTTCTCAAGTTTCTTCCATTTGCCTGTAAAAGCCTCCACGCTGTTGGACTTTATTGATGCATAGTATTCAGATCTTGTTTTAAAATTTGCATCTTATACATTTATCATTACTAATCATATCTATTTTATCCAGGTGTTTTGCTTCTTCGTAATCTTGCAGTTTTGTGATTGTTACGGGCTTTTTAGCATCAGAAATGTGAATTTTAGCAATACCTATTTTACTTCTCGCTCCAATTCTGTGAAGTGGTTCTGGTTCTGCACCGCTGGGATTTCTTTCTTCTCCTTTTGTCAACTTCATCTTTGAGGTTTTATTTAATTGAACTGGAATTTCTCTTGCAGAGGAAATTTCCTTTTGGGTAACTAGGTTTTCTTGCTTTCTGGACTTCACATGCTACATTCTTTTTGTTTTCCTCACTCTTTACTTCTCCTGCACAGAGGAAGTATACTAAATTGGTTAAGAACAGACATTCTCACTTCTTCCTGTGTGACCCCAGTTAAGTTAATTTACTCTTTTGTAACTCTGTTTCCTTATTTGTGCATGGAGAAAATAATAGTTGATGTTTCTTACGGTTGACATGATGGCTAATCAAACATGAAATGCTTAGAATAGTACTTGATTTCCTCAACATTTAATTTCACGTTAATGATAATGATAGCATCACCAACATTTCTTTTCAATATGTACATGGTCTCTAGCTGGAATCGGTGCTGCTGGACTAGCCCCCCATGAAGCAGTGTCAGGGTTTTGTAGGATTTCTGTACCTTACTTTTAATATACTCTCTGTCTATATTTAACAGGCTCATAATTGCCTTCCCATGAGCACCAGCGCAGGAAGTTGGAGTATCCCCCCAACCCAGTGTGGGGCCCTGAAACCTGTGCATCTACCAGTGAACAGCAGCAAGATTGTGCATGTTTATCTCACTTTGTCCATCTCTCTATAGCTATTTTCACTTTGTCCACACCTTTATAATCTGGATTATGGCTGAAAACCCCTGTGATTTGTCTCTTTTAGAAATTGTCTCTAGAGGATGCGGGCTGAGACACACTAAGCCTCTCCAGAATCTTTGGGTAGTTGCCATCACTTCTTTTGGCTTATCTCACGAGTTTGTCTTCTTTCCTTAATTTGGCTATTACAGCAAAAAGTGTGCTTCTAAAAATAGGTTTGTGTGGGGTTTTTTTGTTATTGTTTCAGCACTGGGGATGGACCACAGGACCTTGGGCATAGTCAGGAAGCACCTCTTCCACTGCTACATGCCCAAAATTGTTAGTGAGATATTGATGAACAAAATACGTGATTCAGCTTTAACTCTTCCAACTTGTTGTGGTTAGGATTTGGAGTGTCCCCCAAAAGTCTCATGTATTTTAATGTTATGGATTGTCTATGGAACCATGTAATGTTGGTGGATTGGGGTCTGGTCTGGAGGGGTGGACTGCAGTTGTTGGGATTAGGGGCGTGTGAGTTAGGACTAAGGGTGTGTGAGTTAAGACTAAAGGCGTGTGAGTTAAGACAAAAGGTGTGCAGTGGCCACACCTTCGATACCCACATGCAGGAGAGACTAAGACTGGGACTTGACTAGTCTCGATTAGTCTCACTTGCCTGTGTGTTGGTGAGGTCCTGAGAAGTTGCCTCCACCTCTCTGCCTCTGCCATGTACTTCAGTTGCTGCCAGCCGCCCCTGAATGGACTGACCATCTGAAACTGTAAGCTAAAATAAACCTTTCCTTTCCTAAATTTGTGCCTGTCAGGTATTGAGTCACAGCAACGAAAAAATGTAACTGAGACACATCTTAATGCAGAAGTATCCTTGCAGTATAGTGACATTATTAAAGAAGCCACTCAAGTAACTGGTTACTTAAACATAGCCTGTCTCAACAGCACTTGCTGTTGGCAGAGAAGCTGTTTGCTTAGCTGAAAATGTTTAGGTTCTGCCTCACTGACACTCCATAATACATACATGAGTCAGTGTAAGCACAGTTTTTGGTAAGGTTTCTGTATAGTCATCTAACTGGGTTTAAAAACAATTACCCCATTTCCCCCCAACACACCTTCTGTTTTCTTTGCTGGCAGAATATGTCATTCTAGTATTCCTTCTGATGCTTGAGAGACATTCTTTAAGTATCTGTTCCTTGACTTACATTTCCTGTCTGTATTAGTTTGGGTTTTGCAAGAGGCAGACTTGCCAGAAATTATAAGAAGAAGGGATTTATTTGGAGGACTTGTAAGTCTGAGAAAAGAGATAGTCCAAGATTGTGGTCTGCACATGTGGCTGCTTAGTCACAAGGTAGAACACCCCTCCAGGACTGCAGGATAGCCAGTGAGAGTCTGCTGCAAATCTCAGTTGTTTGAAGAGCAGTGGCGAAGACCAGAGACTGAAGATCAGCAATAAGTAGACAGTCACAAGTTGAGACCGGAGCGACTCTGTGATGTAAATTTGTAGCATGTAGCAAGCAAGTAGCCATCCATAGATAATTGCGAAGGTGAGAACTTTCCCAGAAGAAAAAGCTGTAATAATCTTTCTTCTTCCTTCCTTTTACCTAGCTTAAGCTCTCAGTTGAGCCTCCCACATCCAGGGTGGTTGTCCTCCCCTCATTCACTGGCCCACATATCACTCGTATACACCTATAAGCTCTACTCTGAGTGTGTTTCCTTATTGTCTCAAGTTGTCATAATCTCTTTAATGGTCATATTATCTTTCCTCACTTTTTCAGCTACAGGAAAGTTGTAGGCTTAAATGATCTGCCAAATTATTCGTCTTCTAATTTTCATTTCTGTCCTAATATCCATTGCTGTCAATTTGCTCCAGGCTGATCAAGACCCCTTGCTACATTCCTCCACACAGCCACTCCTTCTCTCTTT
The DNA here is from genome assembly GCA_004027205.1 of Ctenodactylus gundi. Classification (NCBI taxonomy): domain Eukaryota; kingdom Metazoa; phylum Chordata; class Mammalia; order Rodentia; family Ctenodactylidae; genus Ctenodactylus; species Ctenodactylus gundi. The sequence goes on along the minus strand of PVKB01006404.1, from coordinate 24,561 downwards.
CAAGATTGCATCTCATGACTTCCACTTCACTTGAAAAAAAACTTCAAAAGGTATGAGAAGTGCCACAATCTGACTAAAGTCACAACCAACGTGTGTGGCATCTGAGAGCATTTCGAAATCTTATTCCAATGAGTACTTGCTTTTAATCAAGTTAATAAATACCTATTGAACCGCTGAGTCTTAGGCGGCTGTTTGCATAACTAGTTTATCTTTCAAGAAAAGCTCTATAGTTTGAGGTAAAACAAGGAAAAGTGTGTTTCTTTCTATTGTAAGGAAGGAGAGGGGAAAAGTGTCTTGGGAAGATGGTTGTTTCTATCAGAGAACTAGTGAGACCCACATCACAGAAGCCAACTCCCCTCCTCTGTCACTTCTCACATTTATAACTAGAAGAAATGTAGAAAGGCTCTGATAGTCATTCCCTTCGGATTTAGGGGTCTTTGGAGAACACTTAACAAGACTTTGTATCCTGAGTTCAAATCTTTTAATAGTAATAGAACCCAGATTAAATGTAACCTCGGGCAAGCTATTTAATTTCTTTGAATCCAGGTTTATTCATTTGTAAAACAAAGACATTATCTTTAAAAGGTTATTGAGGCTTAAATGAGGCTAGATGTCCGTTCAGTGAAGAACAGGTATCTAATAAATGGTTATAACTCCCCTTTTAAAAGCTTAGCGATGCAGAATCCTGGAGCTGAGCATGTGAGTGTGAGCTAAGAATATTTAGTGTCAATCTTTAAATTTTAGAAGTGTTGAGATTAATTTTTCTATACAAATAACATTTTAAATGATCAGTAGGATCCCATCTGATTGCTTAAATGCCATTGAAACTATACTATTCCTGATGAATTTTCCTACAAGCAACATTGTTGAGCAAATGGGGAGATTTGCAGGGTAACCAGTGGCTTGGGCTCATAGAGATCTTCACATTGTTTTTATGAGATAATGAATTCAGAATGCTTCAATGAGAATATAGTATCATAGTCTTATGATGTTCAGTTACTGCATGAGACAATTCTCTCACTCCTAACTTACCTCCTGTATTGGGTGTTGGCAGTGATGACTACAGTCTGTAAGAGGTTCCCATGGAAGAGACCCTGGGGGGAAAGAGACTTAGACTGGTGAGTATGGCAGGGGTGAGGGGAGGAGAGGGTAATGACAAGATTTCTGGCAACCAGAGATTGAGGAAGAGTCAAAATTACTTCTTAGTCTGAGCTGACTTCCCATATGCTCTTTTCATTCCAATGTGAAATGTACACAATTTTTTTTTTTAAGAGAAAGACTTCCTTTTGTTTCAGGTCCATCCTTCCTCTTTTAATTCTTGTAAATTTAAGAAAAAAAACACATAAAATCACATGGCCTTTGGGCATGAAAAGGAAAGAAGGATATAATTCAGTCACAACTCATGGAAAACTCAGATTTAACAATTTTTCTAGACTATGGGTGCTATCAGGTGATTTTGGGGGGTTATATAACAAACCCTCCCATGTATCACTGTAGAGTTGCTCTGTTTTCATTAACTGTACTACTTGCTGCATAATTGGAAAGTTCTCTCCTAGAGGAAGGAGCGGGGCTCACAAGACTCCAGGAATCACAGGTGAGCATGGTGGACATGGCCATGTGGGGCCTATAGGCCAGAAGCCCTGCCTGTGCCTGGCCATACAGCCACACAAATTGTTAGCTGGATCCACAGGTGCAGCTCATGGTATATGCCCTTGGTCTGCATGTGAATGCTGTGCCATGAAGATTTAAGGGCCCTGAGGCCACAGAGTAGAAGGGGTCGTAATTTCTTGCAGAAGGAGTCATCACTGGGTGGTAGGTAGTCCTTGTAATCTACATAGAGTGGCGATAGTAGCCAACATGGGAGCTTTTGCTGTTGCAATCCAGAGAGTGACGAGAAATCTCTGGAGAAAGGAACAAGTCACAAGTGAAAAAGAACTGCAGCCATGTGGCAAAGTCCAGTGAGTGAGAGAGAGAATACTGCAGAAAAGAAAGGAAGTTGAGTCCTGAAGAACTGCTACTGTCCAGAATGCCAGACTGAAGACAGAAAAGCAGTAGCTAAGCGGCAGATGAGTCCCAGGAGGCAGTAAGCAGTTTTCACAAGGTATCACCTACACGAGGTGGACTTTGGTTAAGTAATTGCGTTTGGAGTCATGATACAGTTGTAAGTTACTCCTCACTCAGAATCTTTCAGATACCCCCTCATCTTTGCTTCTGTAGGTACTGCTTATCAATACTCCTGTAAGTAACCCCAGTCAACTCATTGGTTTGCCAAAACGTAGTTTGTGCAACTGTTACTTTGGCCTGTCATAACCTATCTGGGTGAACAGATGTTAATGTTCACGTCTCCACAGTTACTCATGTAACCTGTGGCCCTGGGCAGATGGAAGTAGAGACCGAGGAAGCAGGATGGAATAGGCAGTTCAGCCTTCTAGATCTGCAAGACAAGAATGGGGGACAATAAGGAACAAATATCAACTCTTTACCTTCACCGCTTCCCTCTTCTCTTACTAGTCTTCCCACAAGATCAGAATTAATGAGAAGGTTGTACAAAAAGTCAAGGATGTATTTAGGTTTAAACAGAACTTTCTCAAGGTGAGTTGTGTAACACTGGAGGATCATATACAAGGAACAGCAGCTTTGAGGCAATTCCCAAGAAGCTACTGTCTCGCATTAAGCTCTTGCAAAGACCAAGCTAAAAATCAAAATGGAGTCACTCATACTAAAGGTCCACATCACAAGCTGAAACTCAATTTGTCTGATTCTCTGAGAAATTAGGATTAGAAATGTAGTCACATTTCCCAAATAAGCCAGTGTCAGTTGCTGTAATGAAGCGCTATTTTAATCCTTATACAAATAGTTGCCTGAAATAACTGGACATTATTTAGTTATTTTCCCATTGTCATGTCTTTCTGTTATTGTCTTGCAATGAAAGTACCTCTAAAAGGATCAGTCTAGTTTTAAATTTTTGCTCCTGGGTTTTCAAACTCTTTTTTGTCTATGAAACCAAACTCATTTGTGTGAACCACTGGAACACTTGTTGTTTTAAATTTTTAACTTTTTAAATTAAAATGTTCAGTGTGCTATTTAAGCACATGCAGGCAGCATGCACAGATCCAATCGGGCTATTAGCATTTCCTTCTCTTGCACTTCTCTTTCAGAGCTTCACTAAATATATGACAGAATATTCTGAACTACAGTCATCTCACTGTGTCGCACAACACCAGAATTGATTTCTTCTGATTGTATTTTGACACCCATTATTCACCGTCACTTTTCCTAGCCTCTCCTCCCTGCTCCTAACTTCTAATAGTCACTCTTCTATCTATAAGTGAATTTTTAAATATTAAAATATTTATCCTATTTTATGGAATGAAGTGTTGTCCTATTCTAGAATTGAGTTTTTGTCCTCTGACAGAAGAATATTTTTATGGCTCTACTAACCCTCTTTGGATAATTCTTTCAAATAACCCTTTCTATTACAAATTTCTGACATTTGTGGCAAACCCATTTGAATCACTGCAGATTTCTCAATGCAAACTTCCAAGGCCAGGAGACCTGAAGCAAAATCTTTCAAGCTTTAGAAGTGCAAGTGTGAACCCAGGTTTTGTAGCCAGCAATATTATCTCTGAAAATTGAAGGGGCAGTAAAAATTTATCATGACTAAGAGTCCCTAAAGAAGTAAGTGATCACTAACCCAGCATTGCGAAAAATACTTGAAGGAATCTTTCAGAGAGACAGAGACAAGCAGCACCAGGAAACATGGAGGAAAGGGAACATCTAAAGAGAAACAGTAACAAAAAAATAGACATTAGTCATTTGATTGATATCCCACTAAAGTGGTATCAGCTTTCTCATAAAATTCATGAAATTTCCACCAATAATTATGTTTTTATTAGTATATTGTTTTCAAAACATAATAATTATATTGAACATGGGGAATTGGTATAAAAATCTTAACCTGTGAAACATTTTTGATGTGTGTGATGTGTATTGATATTTAGCTGGGAGTGGAATGGCAGAAGGCAGTGGTTTTGATTTGAGATATGTGTAGTCTTAAAAACAGTAAGTTGATAAATCAGTGGTTTCTGGGGTCTCTTTCCTAAAACGTTCATTAAGCAGTAAAAATAAAAGATCACATAGCTGTAGCCCACTGACTAAGAACTCCATCAGCTATTTGTTCAACCTCTGACTCTTTAATTTTATATCTCAATTTCATTTTCTGTAACTAAATTTGTAACAATGATCTTACTCATTTATTCCTCTTCCTCTTTGGGAAAGAACTCTTTTAAAAATTCTGAAATGACTAAGTATGCCATTATATCTATTGCTTTAAGTGTGATATACCTTTAAGATATAGACTTAAGATCATTTAATGTAGCAATTCATTTATTTGGTCTTTGATATAAGTTTAGCCTATGAAATCTGGTTGACATAATGATAACCTGACTGTCTTCTGTATAGCAGCACAATTGATAATAGCCAAATCTTGGAAGAAGCCAATATGCCCAAGTATGAATGACTAGATAAAGAAGATGTGGTATATATACGCAATGGAGTATTACTCTGCCATCAACAATGACACATTTGAGTCATTTTTAGGAAAATGGTTGCATCTTAAGACCATGATGATCACCGAAATGAATGAGACCCAGAAAGTTGAATATGAGAAAACCAAATAATAATTTAAAAAGTAAGAGACATGAATAAAGTAAGAAGATGGATTTTTAGAGAAAGGGAAAGGGAGGCGTGACAGTGTAGGAAGAAGAAAGGGAGATGATATGTAAAAATATAAAAAGAACCAAATGGGGGTGAAAGTGGGAGTGGAGGGTGGTGAGGGAGGAAGCGGGAGGACCAAAAGGGTGGAGGGGAAGGAAAGGATTATAATGTTGGCATATTATATATGTACACAGAATTCTCACACTCAATGTAACCATTGTTTATTGCATACATATACTAATACAATGGGGAAAAAAGAAAAAAAAGATCTTTTAAATTGGTAGCCTGTGATTGTCTACAGATTAGATACCGTGAATGGCTGAATATCAGCTAATCACAAATAATATGCTCCAATGTTAGACTCAGTTTGTTTACATAACTAAATTATTTGCATTTCATTACATAGAGAATCAAGGCATGGAGGCATTCCCAGGCCAAACTTGTGTTATTTAAAATAAGGTAGTGCATATACCTCTAGTGAATGAGAAGCAAAAGAATAAGTTTGTGTTTTAATCACTCTTCTAGTTTTGGACAAAGACTGGATGGCCTTTTTGTGACAGACTGAAACATCCCTGGGAATTGTGATTTGGACTGAGGTTTGACACTATTTTAAAAACCTTAGAAAAGCTATATCAAAAAAAAAAAAGGAAAAGAGAAAGAAAATATCAAAAGGTAGGTTTATTTAGAAATAACAAGTAGTAATGTTTATAAAACGCCTTCTATGTTTCAAACATTTGAACATTGTTCTCATTTAATTCTCATGATGACTCTATGGGGTACGTCTACTACAATTCCATTTTATAGGAAAGGAAAGCAAAAATAAATAATTTGTAGGAGTGGTCCGAACAGCATTTAAACTCGAGAATTCTACCTTGAGAGTGTCTACTCACAGTTTAGAAAACTTAAAGCAAGGCTACCAAGTGCACAGAGGTAGAAATGACCATGCCAATCGAAATGCAGTTGATAAACAAACTTATTTTTACACATGAGGCAAATAAGTCTTAAAAATTAACCTACGTTTCCAAGCCCACACAGCTTCCTAATGTGAGAAACAGGAAATATTTGCAGTTTATTAACTACAAGCTCACTTATTTGCTTTCTTTTCCTCTGTTACATTGAATGCTTTCAAAACCAAAAGCTAAGTATAAGAGGAGAGGCAAATATTTTAAACTATGGGTCAATAATGTAATTCATGTAGAACCCACATAAATGCAAACAATACTGATTTATAGACTAAAACAGAAAGTTAGAGTTGGAGGTATAGCTCACTGGCAGAATGCATGTTTAGCATGATTGAGCCCTGGGTTCAAGCCCCAGCACCCCAAAACAAATGCTTATATTTAAAGTCAATTAAGAAAGAATGAAAATTAGACATACTCAATTATAGGTATGTTAACCCTTGTCTTAGTTACTTTTTCGTTGCTGTGACTCAATATCCGATACCCACAAATTTAGGAAAGGTTTATTTTAGCTCACAGTTTTATATGGTCACAATCCATTCAGGGGCCGCCAGCAGCAATCAAAGTACAGGACAGAGGCAGAGATGGAGGCAGCTTCTCAGGACATCACAAACAGGAAGGCAAGCTGAGACCAGTTGAGACTCGTCCCACTCCTCCAGGAAGGCAGGTGCAGCTTATGTATGCTTCCAGGTCTCCACCCAGTAATTAGTCCTTCCTGCATCCAGGTGTGGCCACTACACACCGTTAATCCTAACTCACACGCCTTTAGTCTTAATTATAATCCACCCCTCCAGACTAGTCCCTAATCCACCAACATCACATGGTTCCATAGACAATCCATAACATCAAAATACATGAGATTTTTGGGGGACACTCCAGATCCTAACCACAACAACCCTTAATAAAATATATTTTGAAAAGCCATATTAAGCCTCGTCCTTTACGAAAAAATTGGAATAATGGACTTCATTTCCCTCTTTGGAGTCAAAAAGAAAAAAAGAAAGAGAAATGTCTGTTAAACTTTACTGACAGACGTTTTTATAATTGCAAGACAAAGGTAAATGTATATTGAATTTTTTTTTTTTTGGAAAAGGAAAGAAAACTTCTTCCATCCAAGAATCAGTCTGAAGTCTTTTTGTCGCAATGGAAAGTTCCTAATTACATTCAATCACTTAATGCGGAACAACGGAAATGGGGCGACACTGTGCTGGACTAATCTGAGGCATAGTCTGTCCAGGAGACTCACAATATGTAGGGGAAGACACATGCACAGCTATTTGCTAATAACCCGAAACTTGTGTCAAAACACAGTAAGAACTTAGTATTACAATTGGTGGCTGCCACTTTTTTTCTTTTTGTAATTCTTTGGTTCTTTCCCCAAAACAAACGCTCAAACAAATGGCTGGCGCGGTATTAACATCAGCGCTATCTCAAAACATATGTTAAAATGAACTTAGTTTTTAAAAAATCACGCTAGTTCATGCCATTCAAAATGATCCTGCTCAACTATTCTGAAGGCTCGTAAGGTGGGCATAACCGCGATGCGGACGTTCCAAGATCACATTTACCTAGCGATTCCCCTGAGTCGCCGGGGCAAGAGCGGTGGATTTTGGAACTTGTAGTCCTACCAGAAACAACGAAACTACAACTCCCTTACAAGCCGCTTTTGCTCTTTCAACTTTCCGGCCCAGCAGTTGGATTAAGCCTTAATTTGAATAATAGCTTGATAAATCTCACCCCATTCCAAATTCTTTGTGCTTCTGCTAGGATTATTATGTCCCGTGCTAAAACAGGCGACGTTCTCCTTCACAAACCTTCAAAGATTGGCCCGTCTTCGGGATTGGGCGGAACTCTAGGTCGAACGGAAGTCAGGATTGGCCAGCTTCTGAGTGGAAGAGGCGTTTTTATGTCGGTTTGCTGCTATCTGTGGTTAAAAAAAAAAAAAAAAAAGATGTGAAGTCTCTGCCCCAGCGCCTTCATTCACGGAGAGAAATCTCGCGATATTTCGGCGGAAGGGCCCCAGAGACGCGTAGTGAGCAGCGCAGGGCTGTGGGCGACGAGCTTTGCAGCCGGGAAGGGACGGTCCGACGGGGAAGGCAAGCGCGTGCTACCGCCGTCACATGGTCTTGGTCCGGGCCCACTAGCCCCGGTGAGCAGGACGCGTGCCAACCCCGCGGCCCTCCTGGCCGGCGAGCGGCTTCACCTGGGCCTCGGCGGGCGTGACAGGTGCGCGAGCGGCGCGGCGCCCCACCGCTGCCGGCCCGCCCCTCGGGATGCGCCGCGGGCTCCGGCTGAGCGGCTCCTGCTCCCGGCGCCCGGCGCTGCCGCCGTCGTCACGGAAGGGCTGCCGCCGCCCCTGAGCGGAGGAGGAGGGGAGCGGCTGCTGACCTCGGGCATGAGGTGAGCGCAGCGTGCGCTCGGGACGAGGGGCCGACATGAACCTGCACCAGGTGCTGACCGGGGCCGTGAACCCCGGCGACCACTGCTTCTCTGTGGGCAGCGTCGGCGACCAGCGCTTCACGGTGAGTGCGGCGGCTCTGTTGTCGCCAGATCCTGGTCCGCGGCCCGGGCCGGTCGGCCCAGGCCCGCACGGAGGACCGCGGCCCCGGAGCCGCCTTGTCTCGGGGTCCTCGCCGCCGCCTAGGGCCAGGAGGACCTGGTCCTTTGACGAAGGCGGCAGAAACGTTTAGGTCATTGACGCACTGGAGCGCCTGAAATCAGAATAGTTGATTTCTAGAAAAAAATTAAGTCTGACTTCCCTAGCCCCTGGTTGGTTTGAAAAAAATGGTTTGTTCAGATATCTTTGTCCAGTGATAATTTGGGGCCTGGTATTTTTCCCACTCTGTAAACCTAAGTTGTCCGAGTTGGAAATAGTTGGAATTAGTTTCATTAAAAAACAAAATTAAGATCAAGAATCTTTGTAGTTAAGAAGAATGTGTGTCTTAAAACAGTTACAAATAGTTTGCTGTCGACAGTGGTGCTGAGTAACAATATACTGAAAATTAGTGCTTTTCATTTCTTCAGAACCCACTAGGGATTAACTTAGGAAAGAAAATAAGTATTTTTCAAGTAATTTCATTTCTACCCTCCTTTGAATTCCACGTGTATCAGTCTAGCACTCTTTGGAAATTTTTATTTAAAACTTTTCAAATGAGTTACTGAAAGTTGTACCCCCTTCTTCCTGTATAATGGTGCTTTGCTATGGTCCCAGGTTAAGGTTTACTCAAAGGGGCTTGCTTTTCGTTCTTCTTCCCAGATATTAGAAAGAAGACATTTCATATTTCTGGCTTTTTACGACTATAATGACGTTTCTGCCTTATCTATAGTTTTTACAATAATTTAAGACTATGTATTAGTACTGTACATACCTTTCGTCTAAACTTATATGCAGTGCTGATATTTTCTGCAACTTGTGTAGGTATCTTTAGTTATGATTAGAAGTAAAAGTACGCAGAAGTGAAAGTACACAGTTGAATTGATGCCGCAGGTTTAGACACTTTTAAGTTGTAATTCATTGTCTACCTTTTACTTTCTGGGGGGCTTTTGTCAGCCCGGAAAATACTTAACATTTTATGTAGTGTACGCATTTAATGACTAAACTGTACTTCTAGATTTGTGCCAGCCAAGCACTTTGCTTTCAGATGGAGACTGTGCTTTTTCTAGAGAGTGAATCTGTATACTTTAGTTTGTACTTGACACTAGTAATTGTTGAGATTCTGATTCTAAATATTTACCTACTCTGAATGCTTGGAGAGTGAGTTCTGAGGGCTGCAGTTGAGCAGCTGTAGTTTCCCTATAGCTGACCATTGCTTTCTTTTTTCTTCTGTTTAAAGAAAGGAAATAACATCTCCAGGGGTTTTCTTAGTGGAAGAGAGAAAAACAATGTTATGTTCTCTGCCACATTCTAGAAGTATATAAGCTCGCTCTTTCTTTCGAGACAGGGTCTCACTCTGTATCCCTGGCGGGTCCTGAACTACATATGTAGTCCAGGCTGGCCTTGGACACATGGCAATCCTCCTGCCTCAGCCTCCCAAGTGCTGACATTGCAGGTGTGTGCCACAACGCTTAGCCTTATGTGGTGCTGGGGAATCGAACGCGGGGCGTTGTGCATGTTAGGCAAGCGCTTTAACTGCAATGCCATTCCTCCAGCCTGTAAGCACTTTTCCAATGTAAATTTTAAGAAGTTTATAATGAAAGCATTTAGAATCTGTGTAACCAGTGTTGATAACTTCGGAGCATATACAATATGATAGCCTATTTATTGATGTGGGTGCATTACTCTATAACACCTTGGTATATTTCCTCCCTGTTACTTTTAAGGAGAGGTTGGATAACACACCAGGGATTATCATATGACGTGTTCCTCAATTCTGCTTTAAAGTCTGTTTCCCTAAAGCAGGCTTCAATTAGCTCCTTGCCAGCCAAACTGCGTGTTTCTCCCAGATCTCTGGAAGCATACTGGTAACTGAGTGTGCATATGTGTGTGGGTATGTTACATATTAATGTATTTACATATACATTAGTATATAACATGTATTCATTTTGGTGATGGGTTAAGGATTAATAACGCCTTTTCCATTGCAGCTGGTCTGTTTCTTTTTTTGGGGAGAGAAGAGCGGTAATAGGGTTAGAGCACAGGACCTTCATGCTGAACTTTGTCACCGGCCCATTTTAAAATTTTTTGATTTTGAGACAAGGTCTTGCTAAGTTACTAAGTTGCCCAGACGGGGCTACTAACTTGCCCAGACGGGGCTTGAACTTGAGGTCCTTCTGCCCAAGTCTCCTAGAGTGCTAGGATTTCAGGTCTGTGCCATGAGATCCTGACTTTTTAATGTTAATAGGCATCGCAGAAAACTAATTTTCTTATTCTCAGTTTCTTGAATACTTGTATACACCTTGAATTTAGCTCTTTTGAAATTGCCTTCTGTTTCTCATGTTGAAGAGACTATACCTGTAGTAATCTGTTGTTTACTTTTTGAACTTTGTTTTTAGCTTCATGAAATTTACTTTTCTTTCCTCTTCTTGTTGGGGATGACACCCAGGGCCCCAACACATGGTGGACAACTGCTTTAGTGCTGAGCTACATCCCCGGTCCAAAATTTGATTTTCCTTGATAGGAAAATAGCAAACAACGATAATAGATGGTGTGTGAGGACTAAAAACCTCTCAAATGCTTTTAACTTGGGTGATGTGAGATAACTCCTCTTGGGGACCCCTTGAGGAATTCTTTTATCTTCTCTTAAGATAGACCAGTGTTTGTGATTCCTTCCATTGTGCACTTGCAAATAATTCACCCTTTCTTGCTTGCTTTGGAAGAATAGGTAGGGATAAAGTCTGAAAGTTTTAAAATTAAATGAAATTGAATGCCAGTTCTTATGTTTTCTAGATTTTAAAATATGCAGTTACTAGTAGAGGTTAGTATACTTAAATATTAGGTGTTCTTTTTACCACTTAACCTGGCATTAAAGTATTTTGACTTTGCCCTTAGTAAGAAGACTTCTATTTGGCAATGACTGTATCTCATACTTTCAAAGTGCTTTTATTGTATCATTAAACCAGTCTTGCCTTGTGCTATGTGTGTCTTTTATGGATGCATTGTGAGGGCCCAGAACAGTGCTTGAGGGAGTGGTGATATCTAATAGTTACTAGTTGGATTTAATTTTTGACATGGTCTCTTAGTGCTAGTTGGCTTATTTATGAATGAGTATTTTTTTTACAGTCTTTAAATTTATTTTTTTTCTCATCTACAAAATGGTACTAAAAGACTACCTACTTAACAGAGTTGTTACTTGAAATTATGTTAAACTCTTTCAAGGTTTAAGATATGTAAAACCCTAATATGTTCAACCTGCAGCATGCCTTTCTTAATATTATATTAAACAATATTAAAAGTTTGTTACTTACATACATGAACTATATTATATATTTCATATGTGGCCTAAGATAGTTTCTCTTCAGTCATTGTGGCCTAGGTAAGCCAAAGGGTTGGACATGGTTTGCATATGTCCATTCTCTTAGTTACTTTCTTGTTGCTGTGACTCAATACCCACCCTGCATGAGTTAAGGAAGGAAAGATTTATTTTAGCTCGCAGTTTCAGAAGATTTCAGTTCATTCATGGGTAGCTGGCAATAGTAGAAGCACATAGCAGAGGAGTAGCCAGATAGGAAGGCATGGCAGCTAGGAAGACAAGTGAGGGAGGAGGCACGGAGCTAGCATATATTCTGCCAGGTCTTGCCCAGGGATCTTCCTTTCTGACCAAGCCCCACCTCCCAAAAGCTGTTCCATGGCCTCCAGTATGTGAGGCTTTTGGGGGACATTTCAGGTCCAAACCATATGACATCACTGTTACGAAGTCAAGGTTATGTTCATTCTAATGCCTGGCACTAGAAAGTGCTTGATAAATACCAGTTGAATTAATGAATAATGAAGCCCTTCTGTAGTACAATTAATAATTGTTGTATCATAAAACAGATTTCATAATTTAGATTTGTATACTACTAAAGCATTTTTGTTAAAGTTTCTGTAAATGTTAAGTCAATTGTCATGAATGTTATAAGCAAAAAAGTGAGCAACTAGAAGAGACTTCAGTTTCTCAAAACCAACAATTTTTTTTTTTTCACTGCTTTCTGGAATACTTTCTTCAAACTTATTGTATTAGTTTCCTGGTGATTTTGGAGTAGAAGTATTAGTGATCTGACCTTGAGATTTGTTGAAAAATTTTGTTTTTAGGAAGAAAATATTTTGTTTATAAAATAGAAGTTAACAAGTGGTACCATTAATTAGAATCTAGGTCTCCTAATATTATTGCGCATTCTGATGACAAATATGTAGATTTCACTTTGTAGTTTATCCATACTTGGATTGAAACTGTATTTTGAACTACATAAGGACAATTAATTAGCAAAGGCAGAAAGATCATCCTAATATCCTCTCTTATATCATTCTAATCATCCTTTCTCTGATGTAGAATTTCAGTATCTTAGCTCTTGGAGAGAAAACAAGTATGTTATAGCCCCAGGCTCCCTTTAGTGTTGGACAACTGTGTTCCTAGCTAAGGAGGAAAAGAGGATTACAAATCAAGTCTACAGCCATATGTGTTGGTAGGAAAATAGGGACTGAATAAGCACTCTCTTTTAACTTTATGTAATAGGAAACATCTTTGAGTTTATCTCTGTTTTGTTCACTTTAGGGAAGCATTTTGAATGTAGTCTTACCGTTATATTTGGAGAATAGAACATTTTTTTTTTCCTGCGGAGAGGCATGTGATTCTTGTGGGTGGGAACAATACAGAAAGGGAAAGATTTCTATTCTTTACATTTGGGGTAAAAAAAGTGCATGGTTGCCTAAAGGCCATAATACAGCTAGTTGACTGTGGCTGAAAATCACAAGCTCATCTTCCTGGACATGAGCGAATGTGGGCTTTGAGTAACAGTTGCTCTCAGCCCTTAGTGTTAACAGCTCTGGCATCTGAGTGTCCTGACTCTTGGTTCTTAGCGTTACAGTTCTTAATATATGGCTGTTGTTGGCTACTAGCGACCCCTACATAACCTTTGCAGTTGAAGCTAGTAGTTTTCATGGCAGCTTTCTGGAGCTCTGCCAGCAGATTCTGCTGCCTGATTGAGGCTCTCCGTGGGTTGTTTCAAGTTTCAGCTGGAGTCCGCTGTTTGATATAGCCAACTGCTACCAGTCTCTTCCAGTTGGTGCAGGTCTCCTTCTGTCTCTGAAACTCTTCAGGTCTATCCTCTAGTGTTACCAGCTCTTTAGCTCAGCCCGACCAGCCCACTATACCTGAGGTAAGAGTCACAAGAAGGCAGTAGAAGCACTCAGGGAAAGTTTTATTTGGACATCTTCTATACTGGGGTGGCAGTGAAACGGAGAGAGCTCCTTTGGACTGACCTGAGGAGTATGAGGGAGTGCCGCTTATATAGCTCCAGAGTACCTGCACGTGTGTAATTTCCTGCATTCCATGGACCTGTTTGAGGACTTCTGGATTACTGATAGAAGGGGATAGAGTCTTATGGAGGTTACAGAGTGTGGTCATCTTGAGTGGTTGCAGGGCAGAGTAATCAAGGATAGGTCCATGATTCAAGCTTGTGGTTAGTGCACCTATCTCCTGGACTGGCATTAGAATGTCGAGGATAGCTTCAGTGGTCATGGTGGTAACTCAGAGGATCTGTGAGAGGGGCGGTTGCTTGATTGACATCTCTCTGTCTGACAGTTCCCTCATTTCAGTGAAAACAGGGGGCTGAAATCCATAGTGTCCACTGCTTTGGAAGAATGTGGAGGGCCAGCAGTATTGATAACGGTCCCTTTAAACGTGAAGATTTAAGGGATATCAGCAGTGGGCCTAGTCCTTCCCTGATCTTTGCTGTGTGAGAGTTTTCTAGCCTTTCTTAGGCAGCAGCAGTGCAAAAAGTGGCCAAGACTTGAGAGGAGCAGGCAGGCAGAGACTCCTGCCAGCATAACCTGTAAAGCTGTGGTAGAGGCAACCACAGGAGTAGCAGGAACTTGGGGCTAGTTGCCCCAGGCCACTCTTGAGGACACAAGGAGAATAAGAGGGTATGACAGCTGCTAGTTGGACCACATCCTCTTCTAGCAGTTGGAGGGAAAAGAGAATGATTGGGCCTTGTTTCCTTTCTATTCTAGTTACAAACTTTTAAAAACATTTACATATTTTATAAAATATAATTTGCGGCATTAAAGTAGCTTGAAAATCCTTGAAACACTGATTCTCAATATTCTTTTTAACTATTTTGCTTTTTATAATAATTATCTTTTGAGGTTCTTATATAAGATTAATCATGTGATCTTTAACCTTTGCACCATTTTATTTAGCATTATATTTCAAGATACGGCATTTTTACCTATCAATGACTTGAATTACAGTGTAGTACTCAATTGTGCGTATATGCTGTATTTTCTTTATTCATCTGTTGATGAGCATATACGCCACTTCCAAGATTTAGCTACTGTGAGTTGTATGTCGGTAAACAAGGATGTGCTTTTATTGCTATAATATAATGTCTTTAATTCTTTTGGGAAGATTCTCAGAAGGTGTAGAGCTTGATCAAATAGAATTTCTAGGTTTAGTGTTTGAAGATTCTCTGTACTTATTTCCATAGTGGTTATTCTACTTTTCTTTTTTAACAACTGTGAAAAAGGGTTCCTTTTTCCCAAAACCCTTACCAGCATTTGTTATTTTTTTCAGTTCTTGATGATTGCCATTTTTTCTGGCATAAAATGGCATCTCAGTGTTGTTGTGATTTGCATTGTTAATGAATATTTGTAATGTACTAATTGACCATTTGTATTTTTGAGAAGTATCTGTTCTTTTCAATTGCCCATTTTTCTTGCTTTAAAACATAAAGTTTAGAAGGCCTAACATTTTTTAGTTCTTACATACTGTAGATATTATTCTCCTGAGGAAAGTGTGGCAAAAACACTTTCCATTTATTAGGTAATCTCTGCAGTTCTCTGGTGAATTTTTTTGTAAAAGTGTTCTAATTTGATATAATCTCATTTGTTGATTCTTGGTGTTATTTCTTGTGCAGTTGGGATTTTGTTCAGAAAATTTGTGTCTGTGACCGTGTCTTTAATAAGTTTACCTGTTTTATGTTCTAGTAGATTCATTGTTTTAATTTTAATATCTAGATTTTTAAAAATTTTGATTTTGGCATAGAGATATATGGGTCTAGAGTTACTCTTCTACATGAGGATAACCAGTTTCTTTAGTACAACTTGTTAAAAAGCCTATCTTTTCTCTTGCATTTGTGTTTGTCCCCTTTGTCAAATGTCACTTGCCAGAGGTTTCTGAATCCTTACTTTCATTTTATTCATGTACTGTCTCTTTTGCTAGTTCCATCCTTTTTAAATTTTAACTTTGTAGTATATCTTGAAGAAGTTTGCAATTGTAGTACTTCATGATTGGCTTTTTTGTGCGTGAATTCTAGGAGCTTTTTTCTAGTTTTGGGAAGAATTCTGATCGTATCTTAATTGGAATGGTATTAAATTTGCGTTTCATTTTTGATAATATTGTCATTTTCACAGTATTCCTACCCAGGAACATGAAATATTTCCATTTTTTAAAATGTCCTCTCCAAGCTCTTTCTTTTAGAGTACTGCAGTTTTTCATTATAGTCTTATATTCTTAGCTTATGTAATTTCTAGTTATTTTTTTGACACTACTATGAGTGGAATTGCTTTTTTTGTTTTCTTTCTTGGTATGTCCATTTTTGATATACAGAAACACTGTTGATATATGTGTGCTGATTGTCTTGACTCTCTGCTGAATGTGTTCTAAGAGTATTCTGGTGAGTTTGGGGGGGACCCTTTCATTGTAAAAATTACGTCACCCATAAATAAGAATGTTTTGACTTACTCCTTTTTCACACATATCCTTTTTAGTTCTTTCTCTTGCCTGTCTTCTATGGCTAAAGTTTCCAGTAATATATATGAGCAGGAGTAGTAAGAGTAGATACCCTTTCTTGTTTTTGATTATAAAAGAAATACTTTTAGTTTTTCCCTGTTTAGTACGATTTTCGCAGTGGGTTTGTAATGACCAGTTTGAGGTAAAGTCCTTCTATACCTACTTCACCATTTTTTTTTTTTATTATGAATGAATGTTAGATTTTGTTGATGGTTTCTCTGCATTTTTGGGATAATCATGTTGTTTTTATTCTTGGTTCTCTTTATTTGATTTATGCATGTGAACCACCTTTGCATCCTTGGAATGAATGCAAAGGTGGTTCACATGCATATCATCTTTTTAATGATTTGTCTCATTCCGTTTCCAGGTATCATTTTGAGAATTTTTGCATCTAAGTTCATAAGGAAATTAGCCTGTAAGTTTGATGTTATCGTTAAGTTCTTGTCTGGTTTTTGTATCAGGTTAATTCTAGCTTTCAGAAACATTTGGTAGTACTTTCTAACCTTTCAATTTTGTGGGACAGTTTTAGAAATACTGGTATCAAATCTCACCTGAAGTTCTGGCAAAATTCTGGCAGACTAGGTTGGGGAGTGGAAATGCTGGATCCTGGCTGCGCGTGCGTGCGTGCGTGCGTGTGTGTGTGTGTGTGTGTGTGTGTGTGTGTGTCTTTTATTCATGCTTCTATCTCACTTTTTGTTATTGAGTCATTGAAAATGTTTACATCTTATTAACTATAATGAATTTATATGATTCTAGGAATTCATTTCTTCTGTATTCCCTGATTTATTAGAATACAGGTTTTTGAAATGGTTTTTTGTAATTCTTTGAGTGTCAGTGATATTCATTTTAATGTCCATATATCAGTTTTATAACATAAGACTTATTTTTAAATTTTCACACTGTTTTCTTCAATAACTGTTATGTTTTGGGTCTGGAATATCCCCCCAGAGGCCTCATTTATTTGAATGTTATAGATTATCTCTGGAGCTATGTGCTGTTAGGAGTTGGGGTCTGGTCAGGAGAGGTAGATTTTGGTTGTATGGTGGATTATAGGTGTGTGGTGGACTATGAATTACAGGTGTATAGTAGATTGAAGTGTGTACAGTGGATTGCAGTCATGTGGCACATTACTGGGCATGTGACCTGAAAGGAGTGGCACACTGAGGCCTAACTGGAAAGGGCCTGAACAGTAAGGCTGGACCCTGAGGGAGTGGATCACTGGAAGATCTGGAAGGTTATATGGTAGCTTTGCCCTTCCTTGCAGACTTGATTTCCTGCTCACGATACTGTGAAGAGCTCTGCCATATGCTTTCAACATTGTCAGCTGCTTATGAATAGACTGAAACCTTTTGAAACTGTAAGCTAAAATAATCTCCCCCCCCCAATTTGTGCACGTCACATATTCTGTCATAGCAATGAAAAAGTAACTAAGATAGTAGTAACCCTGGAAGACCAGAAATTGGTGTTGCTAGTAAGTGTTGATGTTTATATTAAGAGATGTAGAAGAATGAAGGAGTGAGGAAGAAGAAAGTAATAAAATAGAAAATAAAGCTAGAATAAAATAAAGGCAATAGCAAATATAAGTAAAAAATGTAGGACTTTGGTTATGTTACTTTTAATATCTGAAATGGAGAGGACTGAAGAGAATATTTACAAGGGTGGGGGAAAGAAAGAAGGAGTGAAGAGTCACTGGAATGTGTGAGAAGCTGTATCAGAATCAGTTATTAAACTGATAAAAACATTCTGTTTAAATACTTAATATAGAATTTTTAGTGGGTATTACCCTAATGTGACCATAAAAGATGCTAGTTAAAGCTAAAATTTTAAACTAAAGCACTAATTATTATTTTCCATTTTACACATAGAAGCACTTCCTTTTTTTTTTTGAGACACTGCTTCACTCTAGTCCAGGCTGGTCCTGCACTCACTGTGGAGCCCACTCTGGCCTTGGACACAAGGCAATCCCCCTGTGTTAGCCTCCCTAATGCTGGGATTACAGGTGTATGCCACCAAACCCAGTTTATGTGGTGTTGGGGAATCAAACTCAGGGCCTTTTGAGCTTGCTATGCAAGTGCTTTAACCACTGAGCTATTCTTCCAGTCCCAGCACTTCTCATTTAAATAACAGATGAAAGGAGAAAAGGAAAAAAGAAAAAGAAACCACTCTGTCCTCCTTATATTGCAGTCAGAATTGTAAGTAGTATGCTCTTTCCCTATAGCTCTAAAATGAGAGACTTTGTTTCTTTGCTTGCTTTTTGTTTGTTTTTGGAGAAGGTCTTGCTCTCTGGTCAGAAGTACCTACAGTGTAGCCCAGGCTGGCCTTGGATTCATGGTAATCCTCCTGTCTCAGCCTCCTGAGTGCTGGGACTACAGGTATGGACCATTACACCTAGTTTATATGGTGCTGGGGAATTGAACTCAGGGCCTTGCACTTGCTAGACAAGCAGTGTAACCGCTGTGTATTTCCTTCAGTCTGAGACCTTGTTTTGTAATAGTTGTGAGGAGCTGAGCACAAGTTATTTGTTTTTGTGGCTGTCATGTAGAATGTTTGACTCACTGTTTAAGCTAGTTCTCCTCTTGCCTACCATTATGTGAAGTGCATGGGAAGTCTGGATAGACATTTTCGGCATTACTTTAAAATTTTTATGTTTTATAAAGGAGAATAAGTTTAATTTACAACATTCCAAACATAGGTCATGTAGCTAGGGCATAATACCAGAAAGAAGTTGTTCAGGGCTGTGAGTCTAACCTTTTCACAACACAGACTGGTGCAGTGGCACAGTTTTGTATTCCCAGATGCTTGGTGGGAGCATCATTTTAACCCTTGGTTTGTCTAAAACTTAGTAAATCCAATGTTTTATGTGCCTAAGACAAGGATTTTAATTTGTCGATTTGATTTTTGTTAATAATAGGTTGTTGTGACTATAGATCTTTTGACAGAAGTAGCTGACATACCGATTGCAAAGTTTATTTGATAAGACTGCTAAGTTGTTTTTGATGTGGAACTCAGAACTTGATGCATGCTAGGCTTCAGTTCATTCCCAACTTGAGTTGTCTGTGTCTCTACCTTTCTGTCCTGCTCGCTTTTTTTTTTTTTTGTACTAGGTATTAAACCCAGAGCCACACACATAATACACAAGCATACTAACCTTTGAGTTATTCAAGCTGGCCTCACATTTGTGAACTTCTGCTTTATCCTGTCAAGGAGCTGGTATTATAGGCATGCACTTCAATGCCTGGTATGTCCTACTCCTTAACTTTGTATATTCTGCTCTGTATTTTTGCCCCTTTGGTTATTGTCCAATACATTGACACTAAATTGAGTCAACACTTCTTATATTCATTTTTGTGTGGCATCTGTCATGTTGACCCCTTAGCTTAGTTGTGCCATATTCTTCTCTGATTACTCATTCTCAATATTCTCTGTAAGATACATTTTTGTATCTTTCCGTTGAATGTTGATGACTACTGGGCCTTCTCGTTTCATTTTATCTGCACTTCTTGGCTATATTGTAGGTGTTAGTGAGAACCTTGCCTGAAGCTTCAAACATGTATGTAAATACTTGGATTGTTCACTTGAAGTTGCCGCAAATATTCAATCAGTACTTCTGCCTTGGTGCATTCTCCAGCCTCTAGTATAGTTACCCTGATGAAATAGCCTTTTAACTTGTATTTCTATATTTAATTATGCTTATCTCCAACTTAACACTGCCATTTTAAAAGGAGTTTTATGAGGAAGTACTGCATTTAATTTTCCAATTCAACTTAATATACTTTCCTACTCTCATTTCCTTCTTTTTGTAGTAGCTGGTTCCTTAAACTTTCATTATATTTAATATTTTTCTGTTTGTACAGTAGGACAAGAAGTAAAATTCCTAATTCTAAGCCTTTTATATCTGCTCTTCAAGCAACTTTTCAACTCCTACTACTAATGAAATGAAGAGCTAAAACTTAGACAACTGCTTATTATTATGTTTCTGGTCCGATTAATGTTCCTCCTATTTGTTACTAGACCCCATTTTGTAATTTCTTGTTTATTTGTCACCCACTAAGCTTCATTGTCTTTGGAGGCAGTGGTATCATTTTTATGTCCTTGCATTCCAAAGCAGTTGGCTTGGTAGGAACTAGTAAATACTATAAGGACAAATAAGACCAAGAGAAATCTATGCTAGAGTAGGAAGAGCTCCGCTAAGGACTGAGTTTATTGTGAGTACAATCTATACATCTTCTTTTGATCTGCCTCTGTTTTTCCCTACTTCCAGTAGAGTATCCTTAAAAAGACAAATCCAGGTGACTTTTAGTAGGCTTTCGGTTAACAAATGGGGATTTTAATGTCCCATTCACTGTCTCACATAAATAGCATTCTTTCTTAATTATTCTAATCTAATTATTTGTTATTGCCATACATATGCAAATAATTATTAATAGCTGAAATTTCTTTGAGCTGTAACCTTTTAAAAATAGAAACACAAAAATTTAAAGAACAAATACTTGTTTTAGAACATATTTTGACACGAACATCTTCATACATAAGTCTCTAGTGTCAATTAACAGGTATTTAAAGTTGACTTTTCATTAAGTTTTATTTTGTTTTTGGTTGTACCTGGGATGAAACCCAGGATCTTGTGTATTCTAGGCAGGGTTACTACCCTAAGTTATTATCTATTCCAAGTTTTGTTCTGCAGGAGTATTAAAACTCATAAATATTGAATGCATTAAGTGTAGTAATTGGTTAATGTGAGGAAGATAAATGTAGAAACAAAGATTGAGAATCAGTTTTAGACCTTACAAATATTAACCAGAGATGCTCTAGCTTACCTTTTCCCTTTAGCTAATGACAATATTCTTTTAATAAATTAAGTCTGTGTGGCGGTTTTGGTTATTTTGGTTGTTTTTATTACATTTCTGAGGCATTTTTGACCAAAAGTTAGGATCATTTTAACAAAAATATGCTGTTAGAAATACTACATTTATATATTATGTCTACTTAGAGTCTTTAATAGTATCTATCTCTCCATTTTAATATAGTATTCTCCCTTAGAAAAGTACATTTTTTCTCATTTTGCATTTTTTCTGAGGTTACTTCTTGAATAAATTTGTGCAGTTTGCCAAGATTCTCTGTAGATAATACTGTAACCTTTTCTGGGTATCATATTTGGAAGTATGTATCATATGTGGAGGAACAGATATGTATCTGCTCCTGACTAATATATTAATTGAGATGCCTGTCTTAGTTACTTTTTAATTGCTGGAACAAAATGCCAGATGTCCACAAATTAAGGAGGAAAGTTATTATTTTTTTTTTTTTAAGCTCACAGTTTCAGAAGGTCTCAGCCTATTCATGGGATGCTGGCAGTGATGGAAGAACATGGCAGAGGCTGAAGAGCTGCGCAGAGCATTGTATATAGAAAGCCAAGTGAGTGAGGAACAAATCCGTGTCCAGAGACTAAGACAAGGCTAGAGCGTTCCCAGGAGGAAGTTGTAACAGTGTTTCTTCTTTCTTCTTTTACTTAGTTCAAGTTGCCAAGTGGGCTTCCTACACCTATGGTGGGTGTCTGTGCCTCACTTCCTGGTCCACGAGTTGGTAACACACCTGAAAGCTCTTCCCTGCATACCTACCAGCCTTAGTAAATTGACATAATCCCTCTAGGTCAGATCCCAATCATTTGCCCCTTCAGTCAGGTCCTGCCTCCCAGCAGCACAAGATTACACAGTTATTTAAGTACTTCCAAATATATGAGGTTTCAGTGGACACTCCAGATCCAAATCATAATAATGCCCCACCAAGATGTTGCCCAATTTTTGGACTGTGTAACTAATTTGATTTTTTTTTTTTTTGAGACAGGATCTCGCTCTGCATGTGTAACCACACCTGGCTTATATGGTGCTACGGAATTGAACTCAGGTTCTTAGCACTTGCTAGGAGCGCTTTAACAGCCAAGCCATTCCTCTAGCCCCTAATTTGATATTTTTGTCTTTTACAGCTGATTTGTGGAACCCTGTAAGACTGAAGATACCCAAATCCTCACTTTTTTTGTGTGTGAATTGAGTAGCTATTGATGAGTTTTACCTTATACTTCTCTTTTAAAGCATTTTCTTTCGTTCTGGTGTAACAAGATGTTTCTGTTTCGTTTTATCAGAGAATGATATTTGAGGAGATGAGCAAGATGCTAAATGTGCTTTTTGTTGTTAGGATGTCTCTCTTAGTTGTCTTTCAGTTGGTGGAACAAAATTTCTGACATGTACAACTTAAGGAGAAGTTTAATTTGGCTTACAGTTGCCAGGGTTTCAGTCCGTTGGCTGGCTCCAAAGCAGAAACATCACGGTGAAAGGATATGGCAGAGGAAAGCTGTTCAAACTCACGGCATCTAGAAATCAGAGGCAAAGGAAGGAGCCAGAGTTGAAGGGTACAAGATTAGATGAGGTCTTAAATGTCATGCCCCCATGGTCTACCCACACACCCTCAGAAATGTGCTTTAATAGTCAGTCACTCATGTGTCTCTCAAGACAGACAAGTTAATAGTCAAGTTCAGTCATCATAATACTTTCATTTCTTGGTCCTTTCAGTGGATGAAACTAGCATATGTAGCATGTATTCTTCATATGTATGTATAATATGACTACACATATACAAATCAATATGAAAATATGGATATCTTAGAAAACATGAATTTATATTAGTATTTTTAAATTTAGTCCAACCCTGCATGGCTGTATTGTGTTTTCCTCTTTTCCTATCTTTGCTTCTTCTAAACAGCATAAAACGTTGGCTCACGCTCAATTTTAACAATACACCTAGAAATTTAGGTTTTGCATTGTTCATACCATCACAATAAAAAAGGCTACAAAACTGCTCCAAATTTTTTTGTACTTCTACCTACGCTACTCAGTATCAAAAATACATGATCAAATCTTGCATTCAAAAGTTTACTTAGGCCTTCTTGCTTTCTTCCTTCCTTATGAATGTAGTATTCATTTGACGTAGAGTTAATATGTTTCATTTTTCCATGTTCATTTAGTCTTTTCATTTTCTCACTCTTAATTTTGTCTCTACTAGCATGCTTTAAAAAGTCGGATGAGACATTCTACTCTGTGATAGTTTTTGCTATTAAAGCATTTTACTATGTAGCAGGCAATTTATAATGAACAAATTTAATTTACTGTTTTAGGGCCAAGAACACTGAAAGGCTGTTTTCTGGTGAGTGCATTCTGCTGCATCATTCTGTGGCAGGAAGTGGAAGGGCAAGAGAATGCATGGGTGTGAGTGGGAGAGGGTGAACTCATCCTTTCAGTGGAACCTACTTTTAGGATAGCTGTATTTCATACATGAGAACAGAGCCCTCATGGCCTAATCATGCCTTAAAATTTCCATTTCTAAACATTATTGGATTGAAGATTAAATTGTAGTTTGTGAATTTTGGAGAATATATTTCAAATTACAGCATGTTCTTTGTATTTTTTTCCACTTTGTATTTTTCCTTCTTTTTGTAGGGAACCAACTTTGTTTTTTAGTTTGAGCTTTCTTTTATTTCTTTTTGAATTGATAAACAGATATATTCTGTATTATCCTTATTCCTAAAGCAAAATAAAATATCTTTTTTCCACATATCTCCTAGAAATTACTGTCACATACTCTAATTTTTTTTTACAGCTGTATAATGAATGATCCATTATAGGTATGTATCATGATTTTTCAACCAACATTCTGTGCATACAGGATTATTATGGAGACATTTTAAAATTCTTCTCTTTTTTGGGGAATAGAAAGTAAATTTATTGGGAGAAGGGGAAAGTGAGGTAGAAAGTAGGAACTCCCTTGCAAGAAGGAAGATGGGCAAGGGTGACAGTTATTTAGCAGTGACAGTCATCTTTTATAGTTTTTGTATGGATTATACATGCTAATTTTTGTATACAGAGATGTCCTTTACTGATGGGTACATATTAGCATAAAACTAGTTCATTGGTTTAGCATCAAATTCAAGGGCTCAAGATAAGACTCCAGACCCATGGTCTAAGGACTCATGACCTACTTGGCTTTAGCTTTGTCCTTGGCCATTCCTAGACATGGTCTTATGCTATCAAACTTCTTTATCTGGGAGGAGTGCCTCATCTGAGGATGAGTTCCTCATTTAGGAACATCTGATTCACCCAGCCTAGCTACCCTGAAGCTGCCTAATGGAATCTGGCTTATTTTCCCCTGTTTTTATTGGGAAGCCTTGCTGTTGCAAGGATGAAAATAGATGATGACTGCTCTGGCTACTTCCTGTGGAAAGGTGTGTAGGATGACAACAGCTTGGTCATTCCCAAGAGAGACTGTCTGGGAGATCGAGAGATCTCTCATAGAACTCATTTTGAGATGCCACAGATGTATCCACACTCATCACCAGTTGGAATCCAGTACCTTTACAGTAAAGTTTTACACTGCATGAGATGCAAAGACAATGATGATTTATAGTATTC
>PVKB01006403.1:0-63220 GCA_004027205.1 Ctenodactylus gundi | reverse complement strand
GAGAGGTGGAGAGGTGGGTAGGGGAAGGAACAAAAAGAGAGTGGGAAAGTCCTTGTCACCTTGACAAGATATGTATGTGCACAACAAAATGCTCACAGCATTGCAGACAGAAATTAAGGTCACCAGTGGGGTTTCCATGAATGAAATAATGTCCTTATCTGTCTCCTCTCTCTCTCTCTCTCTCTCTCTCTCTCTCTCTGTCTCTGTCTCTCTCTCTCTCTGCTCTCTCTTTCTAGCCTTAAGATAACCAGATAACCACTCTATCATTGAGTCTTCAGAAGAAAGAGAGGGATGGAGAAAGAGGCAGAGGGAGAAGAAAGAGAGAGAGAGAGAGAGAGAGAGAGAGAGAGAGAGAGAGAGAGAGAGAGGAGACAGATAAGGACATTATTTCATTCATGGAAACCCCACTCATGACCTAACTACCTTCCAAAGTTCTTCCTTCCAAGCACCATCAAAATGGAGATTTAGGCTTCAACATGTGGATTTTTAATGGACTAGAAAATTCATTCTGTAAATTGAAACCATGGTCTAGGTGCTTTTAGTATGTCAGTGTCAAAAAGGACAAGAACCCCTCTCTCAGAGAATTTTTTTTCAGTGTGCTGCTTGAAGTTTTGCGGTGAGTATGAGGAAGAGAGAGTGGAGTGGTTCAGCAATATATTCTGCTGTAACTGCCTTTGCCAACACTTCTTGTTTATGATTTTGAATAACAGGTCTTAAAAGAACTAGCTTGAGTCGTTAAAATGTCTGAGTTGGGATGGATTTTAAAGAAAAGTAGCGTAGTATATATTTAAGGTGAGGCAAGTAATACAGTGGATTGTCTTGAGCTTACAAGGTCTGTCATCTAGCTAAGGTGACACAAACAGAAGGTTTTCTTTTCTTTTCTTTTTTTTGTCCCCGGCTTACACATGTGGAGTGACAGTTGATCAGAGACAGGATAGGTCCTAGAACCTCTTTAAAGAGTTGTAAATTCAAGTGGCTATGCGTCAGTCTAGGAGTGAGAATGAGTAAAGCAGAATGAGTGGAAGTTGACAAATGGCAGCTGACAGCCTTGAGCACAGTGTTGAAAGCATCACAGGGAGTGGTGGAGATTCTGGCCAACATCTAATTAGGACAGCTGAGCCTTGACTCCCGTGAGTCACTGCCATGCTGGAATGGGGGCCTGGTATTGCCAGATTTTCTGATTTGCAGAAGAGTACTTAGAGGTGCTGACTTTTCAGTATGAAATTTTCAGGCTTATAAATTATGGGAATGAACCAAATGTGCAATGCTGTGTGGGTCTGCAGACATTTGCAGGCCACATGCAGGCTGAGGACTTTTATGTGTCATTATTGTCACAGGGATTTGGGAAGACAGCTATGTAGAGAAATGTATATTCTATCTCTTTGGTCATCTCTAGCCACTATTCTCTAGCCCTACTTGTGTGTGGAGCCAGGGTGGTTGGCAATATTGGGTTCTCTGGAGAAGGTGGGTGAGTCACTGTGTCTCTTATATTAGTTTCATTTCTTCTGAAGACTCATTGTGTAGTTGATGCTTATGTTGGTGTTGGTGGTACCTTGAAGGTTTTAAGGGAGTGCAGAAGGTTAAATTCATGCCAAATATTTGGAATGGGATTTATAGTATTTCCTTCCTTAGATTAGAATTAGTGTTTCTTAAACTTCTAAGTATTTATACAAATCACTTGGGGAGGAGGAGAATTTTGGTGAAAGGTAGGCTCTGGAATAGGCCTGACATGCATTTCTAGCAAGCTTCTGGGAGAAGCTAATCCTCTTGGTACATGAGACTACAGTTTAAGTTGTGAAGATTAAGAGAGCATTTCACCATTCAGTGTTGCTCTATGCATTTATTACAGAAAGGCAGGAGGTCTCCAGCTCTTACCCTTTAGACAAATTTCTTTCTAAAGTTTACAGCCTAGTCCACTCTCCAGTCCACTGGTTAAAATGTTAAGTCATTGACTTTAGTAATTTTTATGTTTACTCATGGTGATAAATTAATTGTACAATGAAATTAGGCGGATACATGTCTGAGGGAGTAAAGAGTTTGCTTTTCCTAAGTTACATGATCATTACCATTTTCAATATTCATGCTGTTAAATCTTACTTCTTTTTCTCCTAAGTGCTTAGAAGTTTCTAATATATTTAGGATAGCTTTGCTTATAGCTGAGTAATTTTTTTTTCTTTTCTTTTTCTTTTCTTTTTTTTTTTTTTTTTTTTTTTTTTTTTTTTTTTTTTTTTTTTTTTTTTTTTTTTTTTTTTTTTTTTTTTTTTTTTTTTTTTTTTTTTTTTTTTTTGCAACGGAGTCGTGCTCTGTAGTTCTGGCTGGTCCTGAACCCAATGTGTAACCCAGGCAGTCCTCTTGTCTCAATCTTTTGAGTGCTGGAATTACAACCATGTACCACCACACCTGGCTTACTATCTGAGTAGTGATAGGAATTAATTTCATTGAATCTGTCAGACAGGAAGCTTTGCGAGGCAGCCTGGGGTGTATCTTATTTATGTTGATCCCCAATGCTTAGAATGGTCCCGAGTAAGGATGACTTAAACTTAATGGGAAGATGATCAATGGCTACATACTGATAAAGTATATTTTTTGTATGTGAGGAAGTAATCTGTGAAGAATTTTTGTTTATTCTAATTGTGTGTGTATGTGAAGAGAATGGAATTTATCCAAGCCTCCACTTTGTATCTCTAACCTGAATTAAAACGTGTATGCTACATTCCAGGCAAAAGATCAAGGGCAAGCACAAAGTAAGTGTAATAACCAAAATTCCCGTTATTTCCATGGTTTATTATGACCTGGAGATTTTCAGATTATATATGCTTGTGATTTTACTGTTGCATAAATTAAATAATATTTGTCAATGTCAAATTTAATTGTTGTTAATCACATATGGAACATGTTTTGATTGCTCTTGTCAGTAACTTGACTCATTCATTAAAGAATTTAAATCAATTGATCTGTATTTACATAATTACCATTTTCACAATTTATTGTGAATCAAGTTTGCTTTTCTTGAACTTCACCAACACTGTTAACTGTGATATCTTTATTCTTGGTTTCAGTGATATTGAAAATTTTGCTGTTCTGTTTCTAAATGCTATCTAGTACAGACAGTATGCTTTTAAATCTCTATTGATTTTATTTTATTCCTTTGGGTTAGCTAAAGCTTTTGAATTCCATAGAAGACTTCAGAGAATTAAAACAATTTGACTATATTTGAGTATTAAGAAAAGCTGGATATTGTATAAAACTGAAAATTCAGATCATTAGATCATAAAAATTTAAAATTGAATATTTTTGGTATGTATGTTGAAGGATTTTATTATGACGATATATTGGCATTCCTATATTTTAAAATTTTATTCAAATCCTTGAGTATAGTAACTTCACTAAGTATAAAGGTTTTTTTTTTTTGAACACCTTAATGGTTCTAAAGCCAAGCTTTCAATGAAATAGACCTGTTTTTTATTCATGTGTTATAACAAAACACTCAATTTACATAACTCATACCTAAAGTTTTTGAACAAGGACTACTATGGGACTTCCTTAAAAAATGTATATCTATTCTTTTCCCCCAACTCTATTCCAATACTAGATTAGTGACAAAATTAGAAAGTTTTAAAAAATCAATGTGTGAAATTAAAGTGAAGCCTCCTAAACATTGGTGAATTTCCACCTAGAGTTATAGTCCCAGGAACACTGACTTAGCTAGGGTTTTCTTGCCTACTCCTTCTTCCTGGTAACTGATTATATCCAGTACTTAAGTGGACTTCTGAGTTGATGGTTAATATTTCACTTTACATTTTGGAAAATCTGCTTCAGTTCCACTGGGCAGATGGTATGACAGGCAGAAGTGAAAAGGAAAAACAGACTGAATAACTGACAGCTAAGGTTCTGGAAAGGTGGCAGGATTAGCATGTTGTGGGATATGATGAAGAAGAGGTGTTACATAAGAAGCCAGATGGAGGAAAGGTGAGGGAGAAAGTCGATATCAGAGGGGAAATTTGTTCTAGTTGGTATTTTTATATCAGAGAAGGGGAAAATTGACCCCTGTGTAAAGTTGTGATAAGAATAAACTTATTGTAACTCTGGTAAGACTAGAGGAAAAAAAAAAAGGATGGTCCCAAACCACATTTCTGCCTTCCATCTTGGGGAGAGGAAAAAAAAAAAAAAAAAAAAAAAAAAAACAAAACCTCTGTCTAGGAAAAAGACTTATCTACTAAGGCTTTTTATGACATTAAAGATCAGAAATAATGGGTAATAGTCTTGACTTTTTGACCAGATACGTGTCAGCACTTGAAGCAGTTGCCACATTGATTGTCCGTTTTCTCATTGGCCAATGAGCTGGTTTGATGTAATGATTACATGGAACCATCCAGTGTCCTGTAAATTAATGGTGAACCTCTGCATCTGCCCCTCCTTTTGTCACTCATACCTGACATGATCATTGTCTTTTTCTTGTCTGCTCACTCCCTAGGTTATAGAATTCTTTTTAAGGTAAGTTGTGTGTTTGTGTGCGTTAGTAGGGCTTGAACTCAGGAACCCAGGGCCTTTCCACTGAGATGTGTTCCTAGTTCTTAATTAATTTTTTTTTTCAGACAAGATCTTTCTAATTCACTCAGCCAGGTGGGCCTCATATTTGCCGTCTTCTTGCTTAAATCTCCCAGACTGCTGGGACTACAAGCCCGCACCACTGTGCTTGGCTCTAAGATGCATTCCATTTTTAATTGACCATAATTTTGTATATATTTATGGAGTACATCATGATGTTCAGTATATATATATATATATATATATATATATATATATATATATAGTATAGAGATCTAATTGGAGCAAGTAGCACATCCATCACCTCTGACGTTTATATTTTCTTTGTGGTGAGAACATCATTTTCTACCTATTTTACAATATACATTATTATTACTATAGATTCCTGTTGTGCAACAAAACACTAGAATGCATTCCTCCTAACTCCAAATTTGTCATCCTCTGGCCATCCCTTCCCCGCTGCTTCTGAGACCCCTATGGGAGAGAAGTGTGTTGGATGATCTCAGGATGTCCCACAGATTCTTGCTGCTCTGGTTTTGTTTCATTCTTTTATCCTTATTATTCAGGTTAGATTTTTTTCATTTCACAACACTTATTATTTTGGTTGACATGTGACAGTTACACGTATTTGTGGAGCACAGGGTAATTTGTGTAGGTTTTGAATCTCCATGGGAGTGGCTCAGTGTCATTAGAGATTAAGGTTGAAGCCATCCTGTTATGTACAATATGGTTCTATATGAAGATGAATTGCGCTACATTTAAGTGACATTTTAATGTTTTAATATCTATTCTCCCAGACATCAAACTCTGTGGTCAAAGACCCTAACTCTATTTTAAATGTGAATCCAAAGCATTTCTTTCTCATTAAAAAACAAAAAATCAAAACACTGATTTTTTTTTCAGAATTTCAACTGTGAATGCTAAGGATCTGAATGTTTGTGTCACCTCCAGTTCGTACATCAAACCCCTAATCCCCAGTATGATGGTATTTGGAAGAGAGGCTCTGGGAGAGAATTATGGTTTAGTTACTCCATGAGTGTGGGCCTTTGTTATGGGATTAATGGCCTTACAAATAAGAGACAGGAGCTGTCTCTTCTCTACCATGTGAGAGTACAGCAAGAAGGCAGAGACTGCAGACCAGAACAGGGCCCTCATCAGACCCTGAATCTGCCAGCCTTTTAAGCTCAGACTTCCTAAGCCTCTAGAAATGTGAAAAATACCGATAATTCACCCCTCAGTACTTTCTTAGCAGCCAGATCTGATAAAGACATCATACGCATTGAAGGAAGATTGTATTTTGTTTTGTTTGGCTTTTTAAATTTTATTATAATTTTACTACTATCTATATGTGATACATAATCAGTTTGAGAAATTGGTCCATATATGTATTATATTTTTATCACAGTGTGGTATTTTGATATATTTAAACATTGTGTAATGATCAAATGAAAGTAATTAGTTTATCTATTTTCTTAAATATTGCTTCATTGTGAGGACTTTTAAAATCTTCTCTAGGGATGGGGGTCAAAGTTCCATGGCTGGAGCGCTTGCCTAGCAAGGACAAGGCCCTGGGTTCAATTTCCCAATTCCACATCAACTGGGCATGGTGGCACACACCTCTAATCTCAGCTCTCAAGAGGCTGAGGCAGAAGGATTGCTGTAACTTTGAAGCCAGCCTGGGCTACATGGCGAGTTCAGGACCAGCCTAAACTACAGGGTAAAAGCCTGTTTCAGAAAAAAAAAAAAAATCTCCTCCTCTAGTTGTTTTGAAATATATGACAATTTGTTGTTTACTGTAGTCACACCACTCTGCAGTAGAACACTAAAATTTGTAATTGTGTCATACTTTTGGATTAATTTCTATCTTCCTTTTTTCCTTTTCTAGGCTTCTGGTAAGCTACTGTTCTGCTATCTATTTCTGTGAAATCTACTTTTTAGATTCAATCTCTATATGAAATCATGAGATATTTATTGTCTATGCTTGGGTTATTTCACCTAGTGTATGTCCTCCAGGCTACCCCATGTTGCTGCAAATGCTGACTTTGGTTTTTTTTAATGAATAGTGTTCTGTGGTTCATACGTGCTACATTTAAAAAATTCATCTGTCCATTGATAGATCCTTAGGGCAGTTCCTTACCTTGGCTATTGTGAATGATGTTGTGGTGAACATAGGAGTGCAAATGGCTCTCAAACATGATTTCATTTCTTTGGCCATACCTGGCTATGGGTTTGCTGGTAGTTCTATTATTCTTTTTATTTGAAAAAAATTCATGTTGTTTTCTACAGTGGCTATACTAATTTATATTTCTGCTGTTAGTGTATACAGTTCCCTTTTCTCCACATTCTTGCTGTCATCTTCTTTTCTGGTTTGGCTTTTTTTTTTGTAATAACTATTCTAACTGAGGTGAGATGTTACCTCATTGTGGATTGCTAGACATTTTCCTGACTATTAGTGAGACTGAGCACTTCTTCAAATACTATTGTCCTCTTCTTTTGGTGCTTTATCTAGTCAGGTATTTTGTTTTTTATTTTTCCTATTGAGATGCTCGTTTGCATTTCTTCGGACCAAGGAATAGGTCTTCCACCTGAGTCTCATCTGTAGTGAAACATTTAGTAAATGCTTTAATAATTTGTTGAATTTCTCATTTGAAAATTGGGAATTATTTTTCTTTCATTTCTATAAGAAACAACAAAGTATTTCCATGGGGAATAAAGAACAAAGAACTTGCGTAGTGCTGTGGTGTTTATAAAATACTTTTATGCATGTAATTTTATTTGATACTGTATGATGGCTGACAGAAATAGATTCTGTTGTCAATTTCAGATAAGACTAGAGAACGGTAGAAATCATGCCACTAGTGGTGAGTTCTGGAGGTTGGTTTGAATTTAAAGCCTGACTGCTCAAAAGCAGTTGTCTGTGGATTGTTCAGTGCATCAACTACCCTTCTGTTCTATCTTTCCAAGAATGTTTAAGCAGTGACCAGCTGTGGGAAGATATCACCATCTCGGAACCAGAGGAAAGATTTGCTTAGTATTCAGCCTCACAAAAATAATCTCTTACTCAAGGCAAAGGGCAGATTGGCTTATAGCCCTTTAGGTTCCCTATGCACAAGAATCCTCAGCTGGGGCAATAATCAGTTCAGGTGCAAGTCACGTGAGTTTTTTTTTTTGTTGTTGTTGTTGTTGTTGTTGTTCTACCTGTAGGACTTGAAGTTAAAGAACAATTAATTCAAATGTGATGTTCATTCTGCTTTCTGTGCAGTGAATAACAGGGTCCCATCCTGAAGACTCATATCTCTGGCCAGTGTGTGTTCAACATCTGAAATAGAATAGAGTAGCTTAATTTACGAGTTTACTAGTAGCATAAAAATCTCAGACATTTTGTAGTTCTTATTAATGTATCTTTCTGTCATATCAAAAGAAACCTGTTTCTTTGCTTAATTTTTGATGTTCATTTTAATAGTTTTTAACCTAAATGAGTGACCTTTTATTCTGCTACTAGGCTTTTGTTTTTACTTAACAGTGATCCTTCTTAGGCTTACCCTCCCCTGCTGTTTGGAAAAGTTGTTTGGTGGCAGTGTGGAGAACAGACTCTATATAGGAAGTGGAAGACCAGGTGGGGAGCCCTTTCATTTGTGCTGGTGATAGCTTCTAAGTGTTTGAGGAAAAGTGGAGGAAGAAAGAAGGAATGGAAGGGACAGTTTAGAGATGGAAGATGGAATCACCAATCTGAGAGGCTGAAAATGTTAGAGTAAGAGAAAAAGTCAGAAGAGAGTCCCAGCTTAGAAGACAGTGGCCAGAGAGTGAGATTTCAAAGTGACGGTATTCTACCCAAATGAAGACACTTAATTTTAAACATTTTGAGTTGGAGCGTTTCCCATTGGGAATATATTGAAGAAGAAATGTGGGTAGTGGTAAATCTGGCATGAAGTTTAGAACAGAGTTTTGGTTTAGAGATACAGATTTTGTAGTCATCAGTGTGCACGTAGCAGATGAAACCTTCTACTCCTAGGATGAGATCTCCTAAGAAGCATCTTTAATAGGTATCTAAAAGAGAGCCCTGGGAACAGTGATGTGGATAGAAGAATCTTTTATTTTTAAGATGTCCGCAGGAAGAGTTACCTTTCTCTCTTGTTCTTTTCCTGAGTTTTGCCTAGCTTGCAGCCTTGGGGCCTCATAATTCCTGGAGTCCACTTTGTGTCTTTGATGTGGAGAAGTGGATAGTAGCAGGAACAAAGAATCATGGAGGAAAGGTGGGAGAAGCCAAGGTCTCCTAGTTTCTTACTTCTCTGTGATAGCCTTGGATATCTCTGTGCACTGAGGCTCAGACTTCGTGGAGTTGTCTGTGAGGGAGCAAGTTGTTCTCCTGTGGACTCTGCTTTCTGTGGGGACCTATAAAATTTTAAACTCAGCATTCACAATGTGCCCAGCATTCCTTTATTTCACGCACTTACTCCAGAAGAAGATACTTGTTATGTCATAAAAGGACCTAGGCAGGATCAAAAATTTGACCAGATCAAGAGAATTTGGAGTTAAAATTTGTTACCCCCATGACCCTATCTAGGCCTGAGAAGCAAGTGCAAGGTCCATGACCTTATGCTGGGTAGCAGGTCCAGGCATAACCTGCTACCCAGCATGAGACATAAAACCAAGGATAAGGCACAAGGGGCCAGTTATCTAGATTTTTCTCTAGTGTGGGTAGATTAGCCAGCAGTCAGGTCAGGGACTGGGCTGTTTAGCTAGCATGTGAGTTAAGGTTGGGAAGAGTACAAAGCAGGACTGCCTGATAGATTGGAGAAGCAGGCAGGTGGACTGTGGATTAAGGGAGATGGTCTCCACTGTGAGTCGGGGTTGTCATCTTCAGTTGGTCAGTTGCTGCAGTCAGCAAAGTTGCTGTGTCAGGGCCAGAGAAACCAGGTTACTGTGGCCAGGAAGGAATGAGGGAATAGCTGTCTCTGAGCCAAGGTCATGGAGAGCTGGGCTGTGTGTGGGAGTTGATGAGATGCTCTGAGTGAAAGTTACAGCTCAGGAACACCACAGTACTATTGTTATCTTTCTTTCTTGCTTGCTTGCTTTTTAAATAAGTAAGTGATTAGACCAAGGCCATACAGCTTGTAAGAAGTAGAGATGAATCTTGGAGATCTTTTCATCAGAGCTGACTTTCTTAACTAATAGAGCCACATGTCAATCATACTTATTGAAAAATTAGATTTATTGTGCTTAATAAAATATTGATTGGAGAATTATCTTGGTGCAGATTGTTTATATCTGAAAATCCTAAGAAGGATTTGTTTTTTTCAGGTTTAGAATTGTATCATTCAAATTATAGTATAATATCCATAGCATTCTTTGAATGAGACTCAGATTTCCCATAATGGCTTTCTATAATTCTTCCATTTTATTTGATGAGAGCTTTAACCGCTTAAGTGATAAAATAAAGAAGCAGCATTCAAGCAAATTTGCAGAACTCATGTTATGTAATCAAAAATCTATTCCTTGGAGTTGAAAAATGAAAAGTGCCCAACTCCTAAACAGATATGAGGTAGAGAGTTTCTTTTCCTAGAATTTAAATTCAGGCTGAAATGTTCTACGACATTTATCTTTCAGAAATCTCTCTTGGCCTCTTTGCTGTGTAAGAAATAGGCTTCTTGGAAGGAGAATGGAAACAGCCCGTGCAGCAGCCCTGGCTGCAGAACTTGGGGCGTTTGTTGAACATTAGTATAAGGCTGTTGAGATGCTAATGCTGGGTGAGCACGGAACAATGAAATTCTAGTTTTCTGATTAACGATAAGGTCTTGTGAAAACTTTAAGTTTATTGAAAGAATTCAGGCAATTTCTTTCTGAGTAAATGTTTTCTAAAAAATTAATTTTATTTTTAACAAACAGAATATGTCTGTAAATGGATTTTTTTCTAGTATGATAATGCAGGAAGCAGGCATTGTATGGTAATATGTATAGTAAGTTTCTATTCTTGAAGGTTATGAATGTTTTTAATACGAACACTGCATCAAAGAATATTTTACGGCTACATTTTATTTATTTATGTATTTATGTATGTAGGTATGTATTTTGAGGCAGAATCTTGCTCTGCAGGCCAGGCTGGTCTTGAACTCACTTTGTAGCCCTGGCTGGTTTATGACTTAGGAGCATTCCTCCTACCTCAGCCTCCTGAGTACAGGGATTTCAGGGCCTCCTGATTGCTAGCCAATCTGTCTAACTTGTACTTTTCCTCCAGCCCCATTACCTTGTATTTTTTTTTTTTTGACTCTCTCTTTGGAGCTTAATGTTGAGGAAGGTGGGAACATTAAAAATAAAAAAAACTTTCTCATTTTTAAAATCATAGGTTCAGATTTCTTTGAAAAAATTTAGAATATATATCTAATATGTTCTTGTATACTTAAGTCACTTCCTTGGTCTGAATTAGAATTCTTGCTAAGAGAATATCTTAGGAGTTGGTGATATCAAAATTATCAGTAAGTTAACTTTCAGTATAATTGCACTCTATGTATAAAAAGCAACAAAACTGTCTAGCTGGGGCCAAGAGAAAAGACCTTTGTGAAAGATAAGATTTAGATTCATAACATAAAACAATGTAATATCATTTGAAGAGCCACTTTGAAAATGATAGGGTGGGCTAGAGGAATAGCACAGTGGTTAGAATGCTTGCCTAGCAAGCGTGTGGCCCTGAGTTCATTTCCCCAGCACCACGTAGACTGGGCATGGTGCTACATGTTTGTAATCCCAGCACCTATGGGGCCAGAGGCAGGGGCATTGCTGTGTGTTCATGAGTTCATCGCCAGCCTGGGCTGCATAATGTGTTCAAGACTGATCTGGATTACAGAGTGGGACATTGTCTCAAAGAAAAGAAAGAAAGAAAAAAAAGGGCAGTTTCATTTCAAATGAATGAGGATACAGCAGAGTGAAAATACGGCATAACAGGAAGCTAGAGCTATAAGGTAAATTTAGACAAGAAAAAGGTGGAGTTTGAGAACAATATAAAAACAACAAGAACTGAGACATTTTTCTTCATACATTATAATAGTTATATGTATTTAAATATAATCTTAGTTTTTAAGCCAGGATAAGTTCTAGAAGAATATAAAGTTTTAAATCCTTTATAAATGAGATTTCAAGACTCAGAAAAATAACCAGGCTTACAGAGAAACACAAAGATAGCGGCAGTGCTGGGTCTAGAAACCAGGTTTCCCAATTTTCCTGTAGGATATTTCTACTGTCTGTAATACTTATCAACTATTTGTGAAATTAAAGTTCTGGAAGGAGTTTGAGAGGACACCTAATTTATCTTGCTTCCTTACCTTGACTTAGAAGTTACATCTGCATTGATCCAATTAAGGAAAAAAACATCTTCAGAGAAAGGATTGCTGAAATTTCATTCAATAATTCTAGAGTTAAAAACTTACTTATCAATATATTCATCTATTAGTCCTTGTTTAGAGTACCTACTGTGTGTCAGACATTTTGCTGTATGCTGTGGATGTTCCTAAGTAAAGCAGCAAGGGTCCTTAATTTCCTGGAGCTTTTAATTCAAGTACATCCACATACACACATATTCAAATTAGAATAGATGTTGGATCTTCAGGTATCTGATAAACATTGTTGTGTCAGTGGACAGATGTGCAAGGAGATAAGTTTGAATTTAAGTGAAGAAGAATTCGTAACATTTTATGCTGTACAAAGATGAAAGGTTTTAGAAAGTGTTAAACTTCTAACACTGGGAGTGTTCATGAAAGTGCAGCTGGTCAGTTCCCAGGAGAACATTATTTTGAGGCATTCAGTAGAAGAACACTCTATTAAATTACATTTCTTTGAACTTCCTTATGGGCAAGTTAAGTTCTTTACTGGATTTTATTTAGCTTTTGTTTTATTTGATCTCTGACAATTGATCCAGGTGACCACTCCCTCCCTTTTTCTTTACCCTGGAGTGTTTCTAGTTCCCTTCCTAGTTCTTTGATCATTTCTTCAGTTTTCTTGCTGTCTTGTGCAGCATTTTCTTGAGATAATTATTTCCTAATGCTCTGTCCCTGTATGTCTCTTATCAAAATATTCATGTCTCCTTGTTGATTTCATCTGCTGTCCTCACTCAGCTATTGTCTGTATGTTGGTAATTTCCAAATTGAGGTTCCTGATAAGGCCTTGTTGACCGGTTATTTATGGTGTGGTAGGCCTCTCCATGTGGACGTCTCATACGACTCCCAAACTCGGCACTTCCCTGACTGAATTCGTTCTCTTCTCCCTCAAAAGGCTTCTTCTTCTGTTCTTCTTTATTAATAAATAACATTTAAATCTATCCATAGGCTGAGAGTTTTAAAAGAATGTGAATTTTTAATACTGAAGATTGTTGGGTTGGTTGTTCATTCATTCATCCACTAGGTCATGTAGATCAGAAACTCAAGCACAGGTTTGAAAGGCATGGAGCATAATTCCTGGGGTGTAGTAGATGTTCAATAATTATTACAGATAGAGATGTAGGTGATGCTAGATATTGAGACCAATTTATTTTATTTTCGTTTCCAGGAAGATAAAATCATTATATGGGGAAGGTTGTAAAGTGATTTTGTGTACGAATTTTAGACTTAAATCTCTTACAGGGAAATTGATGAGGAGACCTAGCAAGGTTTTATTTATGTTAAAATACTTTTTACATGTCTGTGATAAGGATAAGACTAACATCTGTTGAGGGCCCTATGTTGGGTCATGTCCTGAATGATAAAATTTTTTCTTATTTCTCACAGTGACCTAAGGCCCAAGGGATTAGTGTTGATAGTCTTATTTTAGAGCAAGATAGTTGAGTATCAAAGAGATTAAATACCCAGCTGAAAAACACTGAGCTTATTAGGTTGTTTAAATATAAAGTATACCCCACAGCTGCATAAATTTAGGGCTCGCTGTCCAGTGCAGCGATACTCAGAGGTGGGGCATAGAGAAGTGAATGAGATGTCATCTCTGCTGGGTGGCTTTGCAGTGCTATGACTGCTTTTGCTACTGTAAGTGACCCCTCACTCTGGCCCCTGTAAGTAGCCCCTCACCCATACTCCTGTAAGCAACCCCAGTAAATTTGCTGGTTCACCAAGCTGGACTTTGGTGTACTCTGTATTTTGGTGTGTCAGCTGTGCTTTATCTATGTGAACTGATGTTTGTTCCCATCTTTCTGCCAAAAGTTTCACGCAACACATGGCCATACTGTATGTGAATAGAGTGACTTTGGGGGAAATTTCAGGGTGGCCATCTTCCTCTGCTTGGTGTGGGGTGGCAGTCAATGAGTCTGTCCAATGGTGGGTTTGTCGCCGAATGGGCTGTTACAAGCACACGAGGCCCAGTCGGCGGGAGTAGCTCCCTGCTTGCATGCCTTTGAGGGTTGTACCTCATCTTCCTCCTGTTTTCCCGCTCTTCCTGGCCGTGCCTGTCTCTGCTTCCTGGCTGCTTTGATGTGAGCAGCTTCTCGTCACCTTGCTCTTCTCCCGTGACATTTTGCCTCACCATAGGCCTAAAACTGGTGAAGCCAGATGACCCTGAACTGACACTTATAAAACTATGACCCGGAGTATTTGAATCTAGGTTGTTTGAGTTTTCACCCCTGTCTTCATTAGTATTCTTCTAATATTTTTGGTTTACCAAGGCACATGGCATTTTAGTTCTGCCTTCCTCTGGTTTTGAGTGTGTAGTGTCTATGCATCAGGCCCCCTCTGTGTTTAACCTGGGCATCTTATGCCCTAAATAGAGGAAGAAATCAGCCTCTCCCACGAAGGAGCTTTTGACATAATCAAATACAACATTACCAAGCATCCTGTTTGATCCATTATGAGTATTGTGAAAACATTTTAACTACTCTGAATCCGAGATGAATGCCTGAAGTATTTCATTTCTTCTACAGGACTACTGCAGTTACATTTTCTTGGAAATTCTTTTTGGCATATTAATGACTAGCACTCAAGGAACATCAAGAAAGACTTCTACCTCGATGGAGCTAGTTGGGCCTCTTTTAGGAACAAATAAAACTTTGAAGTGCATCTCTTGGAACATTTACCTTAACATTATAACATTCCCTATTTGCTTGCTGTAATCATTAGGTTATTTGATACTTGAGGGCAGGGACTATTCTTTGCATATTTACTGTATTTACTGGCATTTTTTTTTTTTTTTTTTTGAGACAGGGTTTTTCTCAGTAGCCCAGGCTGGTCCTGAACTCACTATGGAGCCCAGACTGGCCTTGGACTCACAGCAATCCTCCTGCCTCAGCCTCCCAAGTGCTGGTATTACAGGCATGTGCTAAAAATGCCTGGCTTATGTGGTGCTGGGGAGTTGAACTCCGGTACTTAGCGCTTGACTTTGTGCTTGAGCGCTTGACTTAGTGCTTGCTAGGCAATCACTTTAACCACTGAGCCATTCCTCCAACGCCTACTGGCATGTTTTTGTCCCTTAGTAGGCTTCTGTTGATGGCGAAGGGAAAAAAAATGAAGAAAGAAAGAGATAAGGAGGGAAATGGAGAAGGCAGGAGGAAGACATTCTTGTCACCTATCTCCTAAACTTAATATT
Source organism: Ctenodactylus gundi (assembly GCA_004027205.1). Taxonomy (NCBI): domain Eukaryota; kingdom Metazoa; phylum Chordata; class Mammalia; order Rodentia; family Ctenodactylidae; genus Ctenodactylus; species Ctenodactylus gundi. The sequence goes on along the minus strand of PVKB01006403.1, from coordinate 48,118 downwards.
TGGTTGTACAAGAACACCACATTTGCCTGAAGTGTTTCCATTTTTAAAGAACAGTTTTTACTACAAAACCTTTACTGTTTTGCTTTTGACAAAGCTTTTGATAATTTGTTTTGGTAGCTTTCCCAGCTACGTTAAAATATATCTATACATCTATGTTGATCTACCTATCTACCTATCCATCTGAGAGACAGTATGTGGCACACTGTCTTTCCAGTCCTCCATAAAATTTAAGAAATGCTAGATGTGGGCCTGTAGCTTATTTCTTCTCATTACAATAAATTTATATATTTACTTTTTCACAACCTCTGCATTGTCCACCTAAAATGCATCAAAAGGGAACAGAGGACTTAAGGTATCATGTAAACATCTTGTTTGTTAAAAAGGGGTGCCTTCTCTTGACAGTTCCTTATGTAACCCATTAGGGCTGTATAACAAAATACCATAAATGGGGTGATTTACAAAAAGAAATGTCTCTCTCACCATTCTGGAACCTGTGAAGTCCAAGATCAAGGTACTGACAGCCTCAATGTCTAGTGAGGGGTCTCTCCTCATTGTTAGGGTTTTCTCACCACCTCACCCTTGGGTAATGCATCATCATTACATGGCAGAAAGAGACAGGTAAACTCCCCTTGGCTTCTTTAATAAGGCCCTAATCTCATTCATGATGGCTCTGCCCTCATGATCTACTCATGTTCCAAAGGCCCCACCCTTAAAATCATATGCAAGGGGGCCAAGACTCTAAACTATGAATTTTAGGGACATATTTAGACCATAGCAATTTATCAAAGGGAGTGTCATATAGCGGAAGTTCTTTGTTATTGCTCTGACTTTGTTCTAGTCACAGCTATCATTTTCTTTTAATACTGTGAAAGTACAGGCCGATGTTCAGAATCTGGAATTGTTCTGTAATGGAGAATTTTGGCACCACACAGTTCAAAAATGAAGCACGGAGGATTTGCTTGCCTGTGTGTGTTTTCTTTTCTTGCAGTGCAACAGATCTTCTGCATGAATTACTTATTGGTGGGGAGGTGACGAGTTACAGTAACATAACAGCAGTGATTTTACTAAAGAAATAATAGCAGTGGCTAAATAGAGAAAGGCCATGTAACACATTAAATGGGAATAATGTCATGAGGCTATGAGCCATTTATTGGGTTTAATGTATGGATCAATCAAGAAATTCCACAGCAGTCTAAATATACAACTAAAATTAAACATAGTTTTAAAAAAGTGTAGACCCAAAATTTTCTTGGCTCACGCCATAGATATAAGAAATAGCTAACATAGTCTGCTACCTGATAAACACCATACTGTAGCTGGGGTTCATAGATATAGGTTATTCTTCTTTAATGGCAATATTCCTTAAGTATGTTTTTTTTCCCATTTAACCATTCACTGTGTGTTTGATCCTATCTTGTACACACAAACATGATATTGTTGGATCATGTGAAAAAAAGTACTCAGAGAAAAAACCCAGATTCATTTGATTTAAAAACATCAATATTTATTATTATGGTGATGACAGCACTGGTCTGTGACATATACTTTCCTTCGTTCTACATTTTTAAAATGGGTATCAATTATGTTAGGCCTCGAGGGTACTATTATGTCTTGCCCAAGGGTCCTTAGAGCTGCAGTTTTCTCTTCTGGGTTCCATAAATCACTGGCACAACAAGATAAATAAGAAGACAGTAATGATGCTTTTAAAGAACTTGAAAAGCCATACAGTATATGAATGGTCTTAGACTCTTAAGCTACTTTTTCTGGTATATCCTTATTACACACCTCAGGCTCATTTTTAGTATATGGGCGCTATTACTTCTGAATAAAGAATGCTAAAAAAGCAACTATTAAAACAAATCTAGGCCCAGGGGTGTGACTCAGGTGTAGAAAGTGCTTTCCTAGCTTGCAGAAGGTCCTGGTTTTGATCTCTACTACCATAAAACAAAACAAAAAACAACATGAATTCACAGGAAACTTAAAAATGAGTGTAAATCATACTCTAATAATAAAAGCCGTACTATAATACATACATAAACCAATAACGTAGACACTTGTCATTATCAAGTTTTATGTTCTGTGTGTATTAGTTTGTGCTGTATTTTTTAATGACTGGAAATGCAGTAGATTTTTACACCAACATCATTAGAAACGTAAGTAGTGTGTCAGACTGTAATTTTATGATGGATACGATGTCATTAAGTGATAGACTTTTTTTTTTCAGAGAGGCTCTCACTCTGTAGCCTAGGCTAGTCCTGAACTGAGGATGGAGCCTATGCTGGCCTTGGACTCATGGCAATCCTCCTGCCTCAGCCTCCCTAGAGCTGGGATTACAGGCGTGTGCCACCACGCCCTGTTTCTGTAGTGCTGGGGAATAGAGCTTGGGTACTTAGCACTTGACTTAGTGTTTGCTGGACAAGTGCCTTAACCACTGAGCCATTCGTCCAGCCCCTGATAGGAATTCTTCATGAGATGATCCTCATGCATGCAGTCTACCATTGGCCAGAATGTTACATGGCATGTGAGTCTGTGGGCGTGCGTGTGTGCGTGCGTGTGTGTGTGTGCGCGCGTGTGTATGTGTGTATGGTTTGTAGAAGGTCCCATAAGATACTTACCTGTGTCTGCAGATATTCTTAAATAAATATTTCCTCTTCCATCTATTTTTCTTCTTCATTGAAGTTTATCATTGGAAGAAATCACATCCATTTGTTTTGTAGAATTTCTCGCTATCTGAATTTTACTGAATGAATTCTTACTATTTTTTACCTGTTTATTAATTCCTTTTTGGTAAATTGTTAATTCAGAATGGTGTCTTCATCATACTAATTGAGTTTTTGGGCACAAGACATTACTTTATAAGTGGTTTATCATGTAAAAATATCCTATCCAGTTGTCGCTCTCTCTCTTGATGTTAGCGGCCGCTGATTTCAGTGTTTAAACGTGTTAATTCACGAGGGATTACAAAGTAGTGATGTATAGATTCTGTGAGTTTTAAAAATTTACTGACTACAAGAATTTTATGCAGAGAATTGCTTCTTCTCATTGAAGTGCTCACCCAGAGATTTATTGAAGTAGGGAAAAGTGTGATTTTAAAAAAATGTACAAGTTTTCAAATATTGAGTACATTTTTAGCATCTTCAGTATTGCTAAAGGAATGTTTTAAAAAGTCTGATAAAATGATCCTATAGAATGAAGCATATTTTGTGTATATCAGTGCATTAAGTGTATTATCCATATTGATGTACTCAAATTCCTCTGTCTTTGGCTAGTAAAAAAAATCCTTTCAGGTTTTGTCATGAGTCTAAACAATGTGACCAGTTGTTTTCAGTTGATCTCATGCTGTTCTTTCTTCAACTCTGAGATAAGCTGTTCTCTCAAGCAGACTTAGCTCTTTGTAGCCCGAAATGGCTCTTAGATCTACAGTCTGAGGAAGGAGGGTGCCTGTAGCTATAGGTTGTTGGTGTTTCAAAGCATTTCCAGTGCACAGTGCCAGAAAATACACTTTTCCCCTCATACTTAATATTATTTTAAATTTCTTTTTAATAAATACTTTCCCCATAATCATTACTTTTATTAGCATATGTTTGCATTACATAGTAAATACATTCATCCTGTGAAACTGGTGTATATACCCATCACGTATTAATCATTTCTATTCTCTCATCCCCAGGTTTTCTTCTGTCTTTTAAAGATAAATATTATTGTATATTCATAATAATGCCTCAGGCTCAATTTTAGGACTAACGAGTTCTGATTTGTTTTCTGTGGTTTTTGTGCCTGCGTCTTCACCCAGGCTGGAAATCCTGGCTGTCAGGGGCAGCGGTGCAGTGGCTCGTTTGTCGTAGTCCACAGTGCACACAGTGTTTTCAGCATCGTGATACTAATAGACCAACAGTGAATGATTATTGAGCATATGGAACATTGATTAATAGTTTCGTTCTTTCTGGCTTCAGTATCAGTTTGTCATATATTTTCCTTAGTTTCATATTATTTTTTGTTTTTAGAGTTTGTATTTTTAAATTTAATTTTTTTATTATATAAAAGTTACATTTAAAAAAGGCATATTCTGAGAAATCTAGCTTCTCTGTCCCCTATGTACCCCTGAATGAACCTGATCTTGCCTGTCGCCTTTATCTTATTCTTCTCCTTTTCCTCTAAGTATGGTTGAATTTTTGTTTTGCTTTTTTTTTGAAAAATATGAGTAAATGCAAATGCATAGTTATGTCTACTGCCCTTCAATAAATATTGGCCGGCTACACATTGTTTTCCTCATTTAGTGGTTCTGAAGATAATTCCACTATGGTATATGCAGGCATTACCAAATTCTTTTTACAGGTGTATAGAACTTTATTTTGTAACATAGTTAACTCGTATACATAGTTTATTTAGGCATTTCTACTGACATTTGGGTTTGTCAAAGAAAAATAGTCATTGAAATCATTCGGATAGAGGTTATAGGCTTTACTTGGCTGATATGCATCAGGAAGTACACATAGTACCTCCAGCTGACCGAGGATTAGAACTTTATAGTGTAACAAGGAGACAGGAGCCCATGTCCTTGTAATATGGCTCATGTGGCCTGACTTCTGTGTGAAAGTTGAAAGTTGTCGTTGGAACACTGAAGATGATTTCTGTTTTCACATCTCTTGTTTGTAATCATTGGTAGAACCTAGTCTCTCTCTCTCTCTCTCTCTCTCCCTGGAAATTCTATAAAGAAGTATTTTTCAGTCAAGTTTAGAGGGAATGAAGGCAGCAAACAACAGAGGAAAAGAGAAGATAAAAAAGGAGCAAAAATTGGAGCAAAGGACACATATTTGCTTTAACCTATCATATTTCTGGTTCTTTGCTATTGCTAAATAGTACTGTAACCTGAACTTTGTATTTTTTGCCGGTATTGTTTTGTGTTGGAGCCTTCAAATGATATTGCTGGATCAAAGCTAAAAGCACGTGTGATTCTTCCAAATTTCTTTCCTCAAGAGTTACTATTTTGCATTTATAGTAGCAATGTTTGATGTACCCATAGTTTTACAAAATTGCCAGCACGTATGTTGTTAAATATTTGGATTGTTGCCCAAACTGGTGTTACAGTGCAGTTTTATTTGCTAAGAGTCTTTTTAAAATGAGAAATATATATGGAAGGTAGTTGAGAAAACCAAAGAATCATTATTGGAGATGTGTTTCTTTGCAGAGGGGTCTGGCCAGTGGAGTTCTCAGGGGAGCATTCAAGATGCCAGTCTTGAAACAGCCTGAGAAAGTGTGAAAAGAGAGAGGGGGGAGAGAGAGAGAGAGAGAGAGAGAGAGAGAGAGAGAGAGATTAAGTTTTAGTAGCTATTATAGCCATTGGTTGAAAGCAACAAGAGCAATAACAATTGGTCCAGCTGGCACAGTATTAAATCTTGGGTCCCTATTTTGGGTTCCTCATTCAGGGAGTTTGTGAAATGGTGAAAACCAAACAGGCTCTTGAAGTAATTCTGGTCTTGATGAGAAAAATAATGTGTTGTCATCAGGAAAGGAAAAGCTGAAATTAAAAGGAGAGGAATTTGGGGTGGATTACTTATGAGGGGTAAGGAGATCTCTGCAGTTTTAAGACTGAAAGAACCATGAAACTGTTATAGTTTGGAAATGAAGATTCTGAGATACCTTTCAGGGACATATGATATTGATTCTGCATATGGTAATTTTGAAACAATGTCGCAGTATCAAGCCTTTAACATCTAGTAAGAAGCCAGAGGTTTGTAGCTATATTTCAGAAAAGTTTAGGGCTGAAGATAAATGTTTTAATGCTATCTGCCTACAGATATTACTTGGCAATGCATGTAATCTTTGAAGGAAAAAGTACAGAAATTAAAAGGTCGAGAAATAAAAAAGCCCAGGTTACAGTGCAGAGGAAGGAGGATGAACGTAAGAACAGAAAGGACTGGAGTCGGAGCAACAGGCATTGGGCACAGTGTGGTGCCGGACAGGTAAAAGAACAGTGGTTACTAGAGAGTTTAAAAAAAGGAGAGGATTGGGAAAAAGAATATCCAACTCTGAAACTGAAGATTAACCAGAATGGAAAGAAAGTCTAGCCATTCACTATGTGGATATTTTATGACAAGATAATTAATTATAATTGACAATATTATTTTCTCAAAAATATTGGGGTCATTCTATTAGATTACTGAAAGGACCTGCATGTCCACTTTCAACTGTGTGGTTAACTAGCTTTGCAACCTTCTGGAAGTCATTTAATTGCTCTGTAAAATGAACTTTTGGAGGAAGGAAGGGGGTTGACTACCGCTCCGTTACCACTACCATCACAGCACTGCGTACTGGCTGTTGTCTGTTGCTTCCTTCATGGTGGACCTTGTGCTAGTTATTCCATATCCATTCTTTCATTTATGTCAGATTTCGTGTTCTTTCTATCTAAAATTTTATGATTCATTCTAGAATGTATGAGAAGTACTAATAATTGGATGTCATTCTGAATTAACCAAGATTATATCTGAAAAACTTCCCACTTTGATTAATTGTTACATGAATTGTTAAAAAAATAAGCATTATTTCAAATCTTTGAAGTGAATCGTATGCATTTAAAATTTGAGTCCTGGCTAGATTTAATATTTAAAAATGCTCACGGGAAGTAGCATTTGTATTTTTGTGCCTGTTTCTTCTACAAAAGACAGATATGTTCAGTATGAATCTAAATGATCTAAATGAGATATTTCTTAAAAAGAAGTCAGTATTTGGGCCTGGGGATTTAGCTCAGTTACCATGTGGGATGCCCTGCACTTAGTCTCTAGCACTGCAAAATAAATAAATAAAGACAGAAATCTTCAGTATCTTGCTAAGCTTGCTTGGCTTTTGTGGACTAGTTCCAGCACAAGGATGTCCTAAGTATAAAATATGTCTTAAGTTCTTGAGGAACAAGATAAATGTTTTCAAGTTAAATGGAGGAGGAAGGAGAGGGCTGTTGGGAAACCAAGTGGAATTTTGGCTGCCCTTCAAAAATCTCGAGTTTACCAAATCTCAGATCAATGGACTGAGGACTTTTGAGAGAGAGCCTGTATGGAATGATCCATGCATAAGCGTGTGTTGTTATTTGAATTTTACTTGTGAAAACAATTTGAATACTAGATTTCTTGTTCCAGTTTCCCTCAGTCCTGATAGAAGGCTGTTCATAACATTTTCAGTCTCTGTTTTCCAAAAATAAATTAGGTCTCAGCTATGATTATAGAAGTGTCTGCAGAAATGATGATGGTTTTAATGAATTCTTGGCAAAGAGTTAAAATGCAACTTTTTTCTTACTTTCTCCTCCGTCCCCAATATTTGTTTTTAGTGTACGCATCAAGAGAAATATGACACGTCAGTAGAAAGGGCTAATGTTCCTTTTTCATCTTGTCCAGCTTTTTGAAGATATGCACACTCTGAGGACAAACTGGTAACATTTGCCACTTTTAAGTAACAGCTTCTCTTTAAAAGCATCTGTCTTAGGATGCAGATTGTAGAAATGAAAGAGGACATTCTGCGGGCTCTTACATTTCCGTGACTGCTCATTTGGTTTCAACAAATCATCTTTAAATAGGTAAGACACCTCCCTGAAAATGAGAAGGTCAAAAAAAAAAAAAAAGAAAAAGAAAAAGAAAAAGAAAACTTCAAACCGCTTGCCTTAGCCACTGTGAGAAGCAGCTCAAGAAAAGCCAAAATGGCTCAGCAGGTTTAAAGTACTTGCCTAGCAAGAACTAAGTCGAGTGCTAAGTACTCGAGTTCGATTCTCCAGCACCACATAAACTGGGCGTGGTGGCACACATCTGTAATCCCAGCCTTGGGAGGCTGAGACAGAAGGATTACTGAGACCCCAAGGCCAGCCTGGGCTCTATCTTGAGTTTAGGACCAGCCTGGGCTACAGAGTGAGACCGTTTCAAAAAAAAAAAAAAAAATCTAGAGCAGTGGTGGTCTCTGGCCTAAAAGGTAAAGTGTTGAGGAAAAAGAGCTGTTTCTTTTAAACAGAGGTGCCACTTCAGTAACAACCCAAACTGTTGTTAGCTGTTACCAAGCTGAAACAGATAGTGTGGTCAGATAAAAAGCTTCATTCTTAAGAACAAAGACAATTTGCGCTTTGCACTTTTAGTGTTTGGAAATCTTGTCTGGAATTTCTGTAGTTGTAAAAGGAGGAAGGGAGTAGGACTGAACATACCCCTGTGCCTTTCTCAGAAAAGCTCCCTGCTAAATCATAGGTCCCTCCCTCAGCGACAAGGAGATGGTGCAGGTCTTGGTAGGGTCAAGACAGAAACTGTCTTCACCCTACCATTGAGAGCTCTGTGACCTTGCTAACTTCTGTTATTTGTTTTGTGTTCCAAACTCCTCTGTGCATGGATTACATTTCTCAGCTTTCCCCCAGCCCCGTTTCCTATCTTTTGGGTTTTGTTCCCACACGTCTGCTGTAACCTGCCTTCACTTCTACCTTTTGAAATCATCTCAGTCCTCATGTCTTGGGTGATGGAACATATTCCTGAACTCTGGAAGCTCTTGTGGGTGAGGGATGGGAAGCTGACAACTCTTAATTCTGGGCATATGTCATGTAGCCATTCACATAGCAGGTATATAATTCTCTTGGTTCACCTGGATTGATCGACATTCTTTTAAAATGGTAAAAATTTGTTATTCCACCATGTCAGAAGTCAAGAGGATTCTCATTGAAGTGGACAAGGCAAATTTGCTGGAGGCCAGAGAAAGCCACATAAATGTCCTGCATTGCCGTGACTAGAGCTCACCTAGGTACTGTTAGAGAAGTGTAATTAAAAATATAATATCCTTCCAGCTCAGAAAACCTCTTCACAAAGGATAGAAGGGTAAGAAACCAGTTTCATTAGAGACTAAACATCAAACCAGATAATGGTATACATCACAGGCAATCTGCTGAAAGATTGCAAGGGCTGAAAGAAATCTCACCCTTGTATGTGACTTACATGTTGCACATGCAATTTTAGATAAACAGGAACTAGTTGTCAAGTAAGAGGTCTTTTGAGCCTCATTTGTCACTTCCTCCTCAGTGCACATGGTAAGTGGCAACCTTTGGTAGCTAATTGACTTTACCTAAACGAAAGATAAACTTTTCCTAGCTTTATGACAATAGAATGATTTCTGCAGTACACAGTAAAATGCTTCTACCACCTTCAGAAACCAGGAGATAGGGTTTTGTTTTCTATGAAGTTTACTTTTCCAAGAGATAGTTTTCAGGCCTTGAGAATGACGGTCCTGATATTAAAACTAGCAAGTCTTATATAGCTTCAGAAGAAGATTTACATATATTTTGAAGAGACAAAGTACTTAGGATTTTATTTTTTTCATATTTAATACCACAAGAAAAGGGGCACTGGTGAAGAGGATCACTACCTTTAGCTCACAACAGGGAGAACTAAGCCCTTGGAATTTCTATATGCCCATGCTGTTCCATCCTAAGAGCAGCAGTGCTAGCTTTGGGACACAGTAATTGGTCCGGGCCTATGTACAGTAGATGTTCCTGCTTCCATGCTCATGAGCACTTAGAGCTGGTCATATTGAGATTCACAGGAAGTAAGAGTGTGTGCCTTCCTCTTATGACACATTATTTTCTCTTTCATACTAACACTATGTATTGAAGCCTCAGGATGGCAGGAAGAAGAAATTTATTATTTTCTGACTTCCATGTTTTGCAGTGTTAATTCAATACTTGCTGTGACTCAAGCACTGTGCAAAAGGCTAGGGTTATAACAACAAAGATGGAGAGATCACACATTTATTACAAGAAGCCAAGTAATTGTAATTGTAATGATACTGGCCAAGGCCTTTAATACACCTGTGAACAAAATGGTCTATGAACTCTGAGGAGTGGGTGACTACCCATAAGATCCTGGAAAGATTCAAACCTCGGGAGTAAGAGTTTATACTGGATCTTGGCAGAACGTCTCCAGTTCACTGCCTACATGCACACTCATAGATATATTTGCTTCTCTCTTTTCTTTTATACCTGGTCATTTGGAAGAAGGGCAGCTGCATGGTTGGATTGCCAGATAACATGTCAAAATAAACTTGAGATTCATCCTTATTATACACACTGCCTTAGTCTCTCTGAACCTGCATGAGACTTGGCACAAAGAGGATGTTCAGTTCTGTGTTGTTCAGCTGATTGAAGTGGGTAAGGGTGGAGAAACAGAGAGGCTCGAAGATACAGAGGAGGGCATTCTGGCACAACATGGGGAAGCCAGGAATACCTGATTCAGGCTCTGGCTACTTAAATCTTGATTGCACTGAGCTTGGCCCAGTGTCTGGAACTTGTTGAGAAATGTTTAGAATCTGCCATAAAAAATATTTATTGTGTTTTTCTCTGAAAACAACTTGAAGCTCTGACACTTGAAAGAACAGGCTATATTTTTTTTAAAGAATATTTCTTCCTGAGTTATAATTCCTAAGTTTAAAAATTCGTAAAGTGGGGGAAATGCATCCTACAAGATACTTAAGAATTTTATGGTGCTCAGTAATTCACCCTAGTCTGTTCAGTTTATGGTGGCAGTTTTGCTGGTACTGATAGTATGAATATTTTTATTAATGGCCATTACATCGAATCTAAGTTTCTTTAGGATTATTAAAATCCTTTGGTTAGTTATTTGTTTTCGTTTTATTCTCCATTGTGTCAGTATTTCAGCAAATGATTGACTATAGCACTGTACAAGACAATACTTCATGGAAACAGCTTGTACATTTAAAAACATTTTTGTGCCACATCTAACACATTTGCAGAAGCTGAAGAGCTCCTCAGCACCATGTCAAGTTACACCAAGGGACAGGAAGAAATTATATTTCCTCTGTAATGAGTCTTTTGACAGCCTGAGTTTCTTTTATTTTTTTAGAACTCCATATTGAAGTAAGAATTCAGTTTTCATAGGAGAAGGAAATTCCAACCACTTGAGTTGATCACTATCTATTATGTCTGTGTCCTGAGTGTCAGATTGTATTATGTTAAATACATGCAATTAAAATTACAATAAAGACTTTGCTTACCATGTTTGTACAGTAGGTAAAATAACTACCATTTCCTTCTAAGTTGGCATGTTTCATATAAGGTGAGCATTTCCTTCTACTGACCTTCAGATTAGTTGAATAAGGAATTTGATATCTCTGATCTCCTGAAGCCTTTTTCTTACCATTTGTTCTGTGTGTTTTGACTTTATAATTTTATGGACTTTGTTTTAATGATGGAGATAATACAGGAGATCAACATTCTATTTTGATGTTGACTATGTATCTTACTTTTATCATCCTGTCTGAGAAACTAAGATGAGAGGATTAAACATTTCCTTAAAAAAAAGAAAAAAGAAGAAAGAAACTTACCAAAGTAACACAAGTGACACTTATACTACTCTGTCTTAGTAACTGGGTCCTATAGGGAGAAACAGAATTAGAACAGGACAGAGATCCATTCAAGATTCAGGACACAGTTTGAAGGAGACATAGCAATTTGAGATTTTGGTCTAAAGGATTTAGCTTGTGGGTCTGAGAAGACTGTCTTTTTAGTTTCCACGGAGTATTGACATCATCTGGAGACGTATCTTTTTGTATGATAATATATTCTAAAGAGCCCAGCAGGAGAAAGTCTGGGTAAGTTTTGTGGTTGTTTTCTTTTAGAGATTCTTAGTATTTTTCCCCATTGCCTAATAGTAATAGAACATATTTTACTGCAGTTTATGTGGGGAAGAATTGTATTTATGATTTGAAATACTACTTATGATGGACAACTATATGTAGCAATTTAGTTCTTTGCAAATTTTTCTTGTTACTTTTATATCTGAAGACTGAATGTAAATATAATTTGAATAATGCATTTCAGTAAATATTAATAAATATTGTGATCTTACATTTATGTTCTGTCTCTAGATTGTATGAAGTATAGAAATGCTCATTTTAATTTAATAATTTATTTGGAATAAGCCATAAATGTATTGATTTTTATCTTCAGAAAAGCCTATAACATATAGAACCTTAGGAGCCACATAAGAATGAGACAACCCTGTTCCTTGTGCAAAATTTTCACTCAGCATACACTTATTGAATGCTACCTTTGTGGTGAAGCTGGTTTTAGGTATTGGGAGTAGAGCAGTAACAAGGCTGCCTGTGCCCCTGCCTTCTTTAGAATTTATATTCTATACTAGCAGAAAGGCACAGGAGAAACTGCTAAATACTAATGTCGGTATCACATAATGATAAATACTGTAAAGAATTAAAGTTGGGAGATTACGTGGTTATTTCAGGTAGGGAGGGCTGGAAGAGGTCAATTTCTTCTGTCTGGGTGGCTAGAGAAGTTCTCTGCGAAGAGATGACATCAGGGGTAGCGCAAGCACAAGAGATGGCCACCTGGAACGTGGGGAGAGGACACCAATAGTAAAAGCCCTGAAGAGGGGACTGGCTTAGGGTGGCTCAGGGAGGTGTAGGCATAGTGAGGGAGGCAGGCTTGGTGGCCAGCGCGTGGGGAACGGTACGGGGCTCTCTGAGGCTTTCAGCACAGTGTCCTTTATAATGTTGCTGACTGCTCTATCCCACACATGTTCAGATTGCATTTTAATGTCCATGTATGCTCTGATATTCAATAAAAATCAGATTACTACTGTGGCAGCTGCTTCTTCATGATGCACTGTAATTATATTGTCAGTGAGACAGAGTATTAGTCTAGTTTCTTCTTTCCTGAATTGACTTTGTACTTTAAAAAGTCATTTTTTCCCAAGTCATTTTCTGTTATCTGAAAAAATTCGTAGATTTTCTCGAAAGAAAAATACAGGTCTATCATACGTTCTTGGATATTGCAGATGCATTTTTACAAATTTTTGTTCTTAAATTTTTTTATGGTTATTTTATTTTTCAAAGAACATGATTCGTTATTTTAGTTCACAAGTTGCATAATTACAGCTCAGTTTTATCATATGTAAATGAAGTATAGAGGCATACATATCGTATTTTTAAACTAAAAACAAGTCAACAAAGGAAAGTATTTAAATAAAGAAATTGAGTAGTAAATGAAAACATTAACACTTTACCTTAATATAATAGACCATGTCTGATTCACATTTTAAAAACATATATTGTCTAAAACACACTGTCAAAAAGAAACTCATTGCTCGTTTTCTTCAAATATGTATGTACTTGCAAGTGTGTGTAAGTGTATTACCTAAGATACTCACACCTTAGGTAGTATGTCTACATATTAGAAATATTAACATATAGTTACTTAATCTTTCCCCATGATTCTGTACATATATGAATATGGCATGACATTTATTGCCCTTGAAAAAAATCAAATATGTTAGTTTTATGGTTAAGAAAACATTTAAATATGTAAAATTCTCAACACTGGTTCTGTAAACAATATTAACAATGATGTTGCATTTCTATTTTTCTGTTTCTTTCTCTCCTTCAGTGTAACGCTAACGTACTCCACTTTTTAAAAGCCTACATTTTTTTTTACCTTTCTTTCTACCTGAGCAGCTTATAACACAATTCTAGTGAATGAACTAGAAGGTAAAAGGGGAAAACTTTTTTGAATCGGAAAACCTCTGTCTTAGTTAATACAGCCACATTGTCTTGCTGTGTCCTTTCTTAATCGAGTTGCTGGGAACAGAAGAACAATGCGGAGAATTCAGTTACCACGCCATGGCGTCTTTAAGCCATGAAAAAACAACTCCGGGAACTCCTTACTTTTGGGCTTCTTGTATGAAAGCAAATAATTACTGTCTTTGTCTGCAAGCAATGTATGGCTGTACCGACAGACTTCTGTCTCATGTTAGAGTTTTAATGATTCAAGAGCACTTAGTACATAAGTGAATTTTTAAATCTTGAACACATTTTTTTTTTACTCTGCATCCTGCACTTTTTTTTGATATGCTACATTGCTTTATTTGTCCTACTTTCACGTTTCAGTTGTATGTTTATGCTATTATTGTTCACAGAAATCTTGTCTGATTAGAACACTATGCAGTGAGAAGAACTAGCTGCTGCTTCTCTTGTATTTTCCGCATCATCAAATATAATAATGGGACGTTATGGTCAGGGATCATTCCTCCTAACCCATGCATAGACAGCAGAAAAATCCATTTGGTCATAGTAATGCTCACTATCTTGTTTTAAGTAGCCACCACTAGCCACCTTTCACCAGGGACATCATTCATACTTCTGCCTTCAAATCCCAGATTTCTAATTTTGATTATGGAAGTTAGAAGTTAAATTTATTATTTTATGATTTGTTGAATCATACCAATAGCTGGGTGAAATGATGGTGGTAAAATAATAGGTTCTCTTTGTCACAGAAACAGTTTTAGGGAGCTATGCAGATGGCACCCCTGTTCTATTTGACATACTCAACATCAGCATAACACGGAGACTTTTTTTTGCCCCTTATCAGGGGTTCTCCATATCATTACAGACTGATTAAAATTAAAACAAATATTTCTGAAGAACTGGCTCTATTGTGATATAATTTGATACTTCAGTAGCTTTTAGGTCTATGTCTGTAGAGCCACAATTACGTTGGTGATTTGGGCAAAAGCAATTACCCATGCAAGTAGCTGCAGCTGTGTATAACGAGGCTAGAATTATTCACTGTCCCCATCATAGCTCCATGCCTCATTTTTATGGGAAAGTGACCCTGGATTTGAGAAGAGCCTAATACAGATATTCAAACACAAGATAAATTATCATGCAAGGGAGAGCGTTGTTGTAATGTTCTCTCTCCTTCAGACCCAAATTAAGAAATTTTGGGTTCCAAGTCTCCAGAGAACTTGAGGTCTGTAAGCCATTGACAACCAATAACAAAGGAAAATCTCTGAATACCAGAGTGAGCCATCTGATACTGGCAGCATCATCCAGATCAAGAGTGAATGCTCAAGTCTGGGGAAGTGTCAGGGTGCTTCATCACCCTGGATGTCTTCTTACTCCTGACTGCTTTATCTGTGTAAAGAGCTGATCACTCTTCACATTTCTCCCAGCAATTTTCAGGGAATCATATCCGTTTTATGTTTTTTCTCCTCTGTATACAAAAAGTATCTGAATGTGAATGTAATTAAAAATGCTCTCTAATGACTGTGGGAGGAAAAATACCTTCCAGGCTCCGTGTTCTCCCTCTCTAGATACAGCTGACTGCCGTGTGAGGATGCTTGCACATTTTCCAAAGCAATATCATTCTGTTGTGTATTTTACGGATAGGCCTGCTGTTCCAGAGGAATGCACTAAATCAGAAATGTCTGCTTTATTGAAAATATTTTGCACTGCAGCTTTATATTGTGTTTCCTGTTCCTCCCTAGAACCATAAACATCTAAAGGCTCACATTATTTTATTTCTCTAGTTCACTGGGTAACTGTATCTGATAACTAAATGAAACATAACTGGAGAATTTATTTCTTGAGTCTCGTTAGTATTCCTAATCCCATAAATACAGTTCTCTCAATAATATAGTCTACTCTAATATATGGCATGGAAGCCTCTTGGGCTAAAGAGAGTAGAGAAGCAGAGATTTCTATTTTATGCATAAGATTGACAAATCTGGAGGAGAAAGAAATGAGCTTACTAACAGTTTTTTTGGGGTAGGAAAGTGGAAAAAGTACAGTTGAAATCAGAGTAAACTGGCAAAAAGATTTTTCTCTCAATGCCGACATATAATTGTGCTACTAAATTGGTACTAAAGTCTTATTATAAAGTATCGAGTTTTCTTTATATGATGCTCAATAGTGGTATAAACATCGGTTAATTGCAAATGGACCATATGTATTGCCATTCTGAGCAACCTTCTGCATTTAAAGTAGAGAAAACTTTCCTCCTTCCAAAGAACACGTTTTAGGCTTCCATGCAAATTGACTGAATCTAGGAACACTACCTTGCTCTGCAGAGACCAGCTCTCAGCTAAGGTCGAAATGGCAAGTTGTTGGCAAGAAGAATGCACTGGTACCAGTGGACTGTCACTGTGGACAGCTTTCAGCACTGTTTGTATTGGTTGTATAAGAAGTCGGCAAAATCTGCAAAGCTAAATGGTGACTGCCACCTTGGATCGACCTTGGGTCTCAGTTACTTCAGTCGTATTTACAAAAGATGGAAAGAATACCTTTTCTGACCAAAAAAATGGAAACTAACCTTCATTTCAAGTGAACTCTTAGATCCCGTCTGTCTGCAGACATCTGATTTTGGGCACATTTGAAACCACAAAGTAAGAATTGCCAATCTGCCCTCCCCTCCCTGTTTAGTGATGGTGCTTATGTGGATGTGAACAAATCTGTGAATTGTGCCAGTACCAGACACAGTGGCTGATAGAGGATCTCAAAGGGCTAACAGCAGGGTTTTGACAGGAATACACTTTGGTTTATTGTGACCATTTTTTGTTTGTTCTTTTTTTTCTTTTTTTCTTTTTCTTTTTTTTTTTTTTTTTTTGAAATAGCAAGGGTTTCACTTGTTGAAGGTGGCTAGTTTCAGTCTGGAATCTGGCTACCTTGTCCCATCCATTGATAAATCCACATGGCGATGAGGCATTTAGACAGCTGCCATGGTCTTTGCACCTAGATGGACTTTGATTAGGTACAGTTTTTGTTGCTGTTGACTTTTAGGACAACATTTGTGGTAGTAGCAGTTAATATCTTTGAGTAGAAGATGAGTGACATGATCAAGATCAATTTGTTAGGAATTAACACATGGATATTTGTGAAGTTGTAAAAGAGATTTAGTCTGTGAGATTATTTAAAAACCTCAGAGAGAAGAATACAGTATCTGTTATCTACCCCTGAAGGCAAGTTTAAGTCTACGTCTTCTCTTTCCACAACTTGATAATTTATTTTGCTGACATGTTAATAATACTGTACCTGTTTTCAAACAGATATGAGCTGGGTTACAAATAAAGTTGTGTATACAGAATTCATAAAAATAAAGGAGCAAGAGCAATTCAACTGAAATCTCCCCTCCCCCCCTGCAGGGAAAGTATCATGTTTTAATAATCTTTGTGACCTTGGTACCTATCACAGTGCTTAGCACCTAAATAATTAATGCTGGCAGAATTAAAGGAGAACTGGGTGATAATTGGGTCAGAAGACACAGCATCTGAATATAGATCCCTTTCTATATTAAACGCTGAGTTTAACTCTCAGTTTACTGGCAGCTAAAGACAAACTGGGCAGTTATAAGTTCCTGAGTATCAGACAGAAAGGAGACATAGAATTTTTACTAGTTCTCAACTGTGAGGTAAATTCATTGTCTGAATGGTTATGTGGGGATGTTGATAATATCTTCATTAGCAATTAACGTATAATGGAGAAATGAGTGACATAGTGCAGCTCTTCTGATTGACCTCTGATAAAGACTCAAGACATAATTGTGTTCTGTGAAGGCATATTCTTTTCTCTGTGGCCAAGTGAAAGTCTATGGACGTTATTTGTGTACCTAAATTCTACAGAGTGAATGTCACAGTGATGCCACAATTGGATAGTTACTAACATGGTGTTTTATGATAGTAATCCGTAAACAAGGTCATTTTCTTCTAAAGGAAGGATCTCCCCCTCTTAGTTTAGTTGGTAAGACAAGAGAATATATTGTCAATTCATGTAAAGAAATTTATAAGGCAGGTTTTATTTTTAAGCAGTAAATGATTTTTTTCACGTGAAAATCAAGTGGAAGTCTAACATGTAAAGCTTCCTGTGTCAAAACTGTAGCCCAGGGTCCCAGAAGACACTAGGTAGCTAGTAATATGTCCCTACAACATCATAAACTTTTAATACTATTATGTGATTTTAAAGATAGTTTTCATGACTCCATTGCACAGTGCTGTGTCATGGTGAGTGCAGTTCAGGGTTAACCCTGCCTCTTGTCCCTACCACACAGAGTTTAGTCCAGTTAAAATTTGAACGCACCAGACATTACAAGTGCTGTGCAGCTTGGCAAATTAAATACAGTGCTCGTATTCTGACCTGTTTACAGGTGCGTGTGCTTATGAATATAGACATTTCATGTTACTGAGTGGACATTGTAAATTTTATGTTTAATTATTCTAGTTTTTGTTTTCTTTAAGATAATTTAATGACTTAAAATGGTGTTTCAGCTGTGGCAAAAAGTATATTGCGTAGTTTTTTGCTTGTGACATTGTTATAATTACATATATAATTCATATATAAAATACTAGACATGTCATAATAAAAATAAAGGAAGTTTTGCTACTTATGTATGTTAATTATATAATGTATTTTGAGTGTGCAGGACAACTCTCTAGAGGTTCAAATAAGTCAAAAAGTTGAACACTCCTGTGTAGAGCAGATAAAATAAAAAAATACACTTTGGTTGACAATGATAGACAGAAAGAATTGGAGACTCACTTCTGAATGCCCACTGCCATAAAGTCTCCTGGATGCTTCTAAGGAGTTGTAGGGCTTTGCAGGATAGCATTCGAAATCTTTTCTAATGGCTTTAGTGTTTTTTAGATCTTACCGCATGTTCTCTACCATTTAATACAACCTGAGTTTTAACTTTGAATTTTTATCTATGCTGATTCTTGAGACATTATCAATACAATAAAAAAACTGAAGAAATACTGCAAGATTCACCTGTGATAGGTCCATGAATCCTTGTGTCTTGCAATGACAAGGAAGTGCTAACTTCATAAATGCTCTACGTGTGTAAGTCAGGTCTTGCTCAGGGCGAGTCAGATGGTGTGGGTGGCCCCAGTGGAAGTGCGTTGTGTAGACAGGGCCTAGAAAAATATTTCAGGTGAACTCAAGTTTATCATAGTAGCTAACCGGATCATAGAAAATACAAATTTTGAAAGGAAGTGAGTTTGGAATGTCTAGCAAAACTCAGTGATTAATTCAATGTGGAGAACTTAGTATGTATGTAAAAACATGTGGTCTTTCTTTTATTGAGGAAGGGCACAAATTAGCATTAAGAAAGATGAGTTCTATTAGAGTATTCTAGACACCATTAAAACAGTCCATATAAGCTTGTCAAGATGAGCAAGTGAAAGCCCTTTTATTTCTATATTTTCTGGTGGCTGTATTTTAATAAAGAACTGATACTCATCAGCAGGCCAATGGATATAAAAATTATGGTATATGTATACATTGGAGTACTGTTTTTCCATAAAGACAGATTTGAGGCTTTTGTATGTAAACAGATGCAATTTGAGACCATCATATTCAGTGAATTAAATCAAACTCAGAAGGTTAAATATTACTTGATTTCTCTAATATGAAAAACCAAGAATAAAACCAAATGGGTGTGATAGTGGGAGTCATGGTTTATGAGGGAGTGAGGGAGAGGGCCAAAAAGTGAGAAGGGATTGTAATGTTGACATGATACATGTGCACAGAGTACTCTAACTCAAAGTAATGCTGTGTATCGCATAAAATACTAATAAAATAGATGAAAAAATGAAATGCAGCTGTCTCCAAAACCAAAAAACCAAAAGCTGATACTTTACCAAGAGGCAGTCATTGTAGGATCTTTAAACACATAGATATAACATTTCCAAAGGAAGATTATTAGGTCAGATTTTTTATTTAATTTATTTATATTCCATCATAAAAGACTTTTAGTCCACATCATACATGTTTCAGAAAACTCTCAGGGCTCTGGAAAAGCAATCTTTGCCTCCTAAAACCCTTAATCACATTTCTACTTCTAATAGGATGTTGAGTGGCACTTTTTATATTGCTTGGGATTTAGGAACTAGATCTCAAAGCTACGGAACCAGAGGTTAAATACCTCCCACTCTTAAGAGAGCCACCATAATAGGGGGACCCATACTTTACTCAGGGCTGAAAGACCAAGTCTTGCCTCCTCCAGTCATTACCCCTTCCCCCTCCACTGCCAGTCTCTTGATATGGAGGGGGACTGTTGCAGGCACAGCTATGTAGCAGCTTATAGGGATAGAACGGTGGCAGCCAGTGGTAGCCACGTGGGAGAGGGATGCCGAACAGAAGAAAGGTATTTCTCCTCCTCAGGAATGTGAGAAAACTCTTAGAAGAGACCTGGAGGTGCCGAACAGAAGAAAGGTATTTCTCCTCCTCAGGAATGTGAGAAAACTCTTAGAAGAGACCTGGAGGTGCCTCAAAGAAGGGGAAAGCTGCCACTTCAGGATGGATGTCTTCAAAAGACTGGACTCAGCAAGGGGAAAGGAGAACTACAGTGGAACAGTAGGGAGAAGAGGAGGCAGAGGGAGGGGACGCAGTGACCTGGCAAAGAAGCAAGCATGTAGTCCTTGCTGCCGCACACTTACAAAAAGTGGCCGGCTTATGCTGTCTCCCTGATAACACGTTTCAGAGGTACGTCCCTATGTCAAAGGTGAGAGGATGTAACACTGGTGGTGATTGAGAGTGGACAAGCAAAGAGGTCCAGCCAGACCAGGACCGTCAAGAATTGCATGATGAGTACAGTCCGAGGGGCAGCAACAGAATTACCTCCTGTGCCCATGGGCAAGTGAGAAGTTCTCCAGATGCGCTTTGCGGTAAGCCACTGATAGCCAGAGGTGCAATTCAAATCACAGACCCTTGTCACTTGCACCTGAAGAGTTAGATAATTAGAGTGGGGTAAGCATGGTCCAGAAGAAGAGTGTAGATTTTCCCTCCAGAGCGATGACAAGGATAAGTGAAAGAATTTTTCCCCCGTTCTGTTCATACCACAAATTGAGCAGTGAGGAACACCAAAAAGATTGAATCTGATTGATTGGTTCTTTATGCTGGGCCACTTTTGAAAACAAAAGGTGATTAGTAAGTTATGGAGTCTGCGTAGATGTTATTAAGTGATCTGCTACATTGAGGAACAGAGAATCCATTTCATGGGCTTTGGATAAGAATACCTTACTAACAGTGCACTTGGACATTAGGGTTGAGCCTGTTTGTTTGAGGCATAACTAACTGAATAATTTATTTTGACTGGTCTCCTCAGCCAGTCCATTTTCAGAAGGCAGTGCCTTAATGAAAAAGTGCTAGTTGTGAGGTAGTAACATCCTCTGGTGTAAAGATCCGGTAGAATTTCAACTAACATGCCTTGGATGTTGCTTTAAATGCATGGCAAATGTGAGGGTGACTCTTTTTGGCTCTTCTTAATGTTTGTCCTGTCTGAATTAAAATTTTCCCTTCAATGCAGGACCTACGAAGAGAAAAATAACTAAAAGATTATCCTGTTCCTTTCCTGTTCTGTATGCGAAACAATATCATGCAACGTTTGTATATTACCTCAGTGTCTGCTTTCTGTGCAGCTTTTTTCCTTCCCTTCCTGCTCTTCTCCCTCCCTCCCTCCTTTCCTTCCTTCCTTCTAAATGTCCAACAAGATTTGGACCTTTTGGACCTTTTTTATCTTTTTTTTTTTTTTTGTGGGAGAGGGGTGTAGTCACTCCCTCATGGAGCTTACTTCTTTATTGAGCTCTCCTGAGACAATTGGCAGGAATTACTTACAAACATGATTGCTTTTCTCTGTAGAGAAGATTGTAGAAGCAGATTCCTTTCTGCTTTTTGGTAGCAAAGTTAAACACTCAGATGGCATAATATTGTACAGAGATGCCTCTTGCAGTAACTTGGCTAATATTCCTTCTCTCGATATTAGAATGCAACTTTGGAGAAGGACACATCTTACTTAAAAGCAGTAGACAGTAGTCACAATTTGCCAGTTCATGTTTTTCCCCTGCAGGAGAGAAATATTTATTAACTTTTTGGTGAACACAAAGGAACATTTGAAAGTTTAAAGGTTAATAAGGATAATTTGTCTAAGGGTCTCTGAAAATCTATCAGAAGGAGACTTGGTGGGAGGCTCAAGAGTCTTGTGGGAGGGGCAAGCCAGAGAAGGTGGTCAGATTGCTGTTAGAAATGTGGCTGTGCTCAGCTGCTGAGGTTGTACAGTGCAGAGAGCTAAGGGGTGCCGTCTCACAGAAGTTGTGAGTGGCACGTGCTGAGGTCATGCTGGGTGGTGACTCCAGGGATATTTAAGCCCCTACCCTGGACATGTTGCATGATGGAAGAAAATTTTAGTGAGATAGTTCCTTGGTTTGTCTCATCCTTTGAAGCGTTCAAAAGAGAAGAAAATACTTCCTATGATTAGTTGTGTGTTCTAAACTGTGTAGACTGATCTCTTCGTCTGTAGAAGGTCAGGCATTAATGATACCTAGTTATTTCCTAAATTAATCTGAAAACTCAGACCTTCTGTGGATAGCTACTTATATAAAGGGATTCTGAAAATGGATTTTCAGAAGATTTTTAGTCTTACAAGATTGGTACATTTATCAGGCTATGGTTGGTGCAGGAGCAGAGTTAGAGGTAACCTAATGTGGTGTAATCATGTCTGTGATGCAAAGTTTGTTTAGGTACAATTTTAGTTCTAGTATTTCTTATGTGTCTGGAAGGCAAAGGTGGAGG
Organism: Ctenodactylus gundi; assembly: GCA_004027205.1. NCBI lineage: Eukaryota > Metazoa > Chordata > Mammalia > Rodentia > Ctenodactylidae > Ctenodactylus > Ctenodactylus gundi. The sequence continues at coordinate 25,741 of PVKB01006403.1, read as the reverse complement.
AACTGTATAGCATTAAGGGCTTTGAAACTGACAGTCTGGATTCAAATTCAGCTAAGCCTTTATTTCACAATCTATGTTTGGGCCTGTTCCTTGACCTCTGTGTACTTCTCTTTTCTCCTCTGGAAAGTGGGAACAATTGTAGTGCTTATGTAACAGATTGCCTGGGGGAGTACATATGGTAATCTGCATGAAATGGTTAAAACATTCCCAGGGAAATAGTTACAATCTAATAAATATTAAAATATTTTTATTATATCTGACTCTTTGATGAAAGGCAGATCTGTTTAGATGGATATTTTCAAGAAGTCATTCCAATTTAAAGGAGAGTCTAATAATGTACTCGTACTGTTAAACCTTTTCCCCAGTAAATATCGTAGGGAGCTTTATTTGAGGTAGAACTGAGGAATTTAATTCAAAGGTCTGAGCTAAGGTAGAACTTTCTTCCTACTTTGTTTTCTAATTGTGTTGAAGCAATTCTGCAATGCTAACTGATATTGAGGAGTTATGCCTTATAGACACTATATATTTTGTGGCACGCAGTTTTTCTAGAAAAAGTAATAGTCATGATCTGAAACATACGGTGGCATGAAAGGAACCGAGGTATTTGGAGCCTGGGTATATTAGCTATTTTCCTTTTGAGAGACAAAATACTAATCACCTGCAACTTGAAGGAGAGTGTCATTTTTTTTTTTTTTTTGGCTCACAGTTTCTGTCCACATTCAGCTAGCTCTAGGGTAAAAAACAGCATAATGAAGGGGAAAATGGAGGCTAACCGCTCAGTCCGTCGTAGCCAGAAAATAAGAGAGTGAAATGAGATGGTACTTTCTGTGTCACAGCCCAGCTGACCCACTTCCAGCCATTTAGCCCCTGCTAAGGCCACAGTCAGCTGGGAACTCATCAGTGAATCAATCCTGGGATGAGTACAGTGTCCCAGTGTTCCAGTCACCCTCCAAGATTCCTATGTCTGAACACAAGGCACTTTTGGGGGACTCTTTAGATATAAACCATGAAGCATGACACTGGGGAACAAAGTTGGAATTCTTGGGAGCCCCTAATGTGGAACTCTAGATGATAATGATATAGCTGCCATTGGCAACATGTTCTTGGAGTTAGTTTCACATAGTATTTCTAATTCTCATCACATTCAAACTTCACTACTGTTGTTACTCAACAAATGTTTGTTGAAGTCTTAATGTGGACCAAGCCTAAACATCAGTGTGGTCACTATATCAGGTATCAATAATTATTATTTTTTTTATTATATACCCGGCAGGAATGGCTTCAGTAGGTGACACAGTTTCCCTGAAATTAAAAGCTCACTAAGTAACAAGTTACTTAAACTTTGTACCCCAAGTTTCTTCATCTACTAAAAGGATAATATCAGTAGCTAGAACATCCAGAGATAAAAATGCCTCCACTATTAGGTGTTTGGGGTAATATGTGATGTCTGCCATTAGTGAGCATTTGATAATTGGGTGATAATCGTCACAGAAACAGTGGTAAGCTAATGTCAGTGCATTTCACAGGGAATTTTGTATCTGAATTTTTAAAATTGCCAGTATAAATTGTGATGAATTTGGCTCTGTAAGTTTGCTATGGCTTAGTTCAGGAATGTTCCCCAAAAGCCTCATGTATTTGGACATAGGGGATGATTATGGAACCTTGTGTTATTGGAAGGTAGGGGCTGGCTGGAGGGGGCAGATGCTTGAGGTTTGATCTGGAGGGATTGTATCACTTTGTTGAGATAGGAAGTGGGTGCCCAGCGCAAGCTTTCAGGCATGTGTTGTTGACTTGTGGATCAAGTGAGGGAGGTGCACCTATCTTGAATGTGGTTCCTCCAGCTGACAGTTTGAACCAAGTAAAGGAAGGAAAAAGAGACATTGTTACAGCTTCTTGTGGGAAAGGCTTGCCTTTGCCTGTCTCCAGCTATCAGTTGACTCATCTTTTTACTTGGCTGCTCTTTCACTGGCTTCTGTATGCAATGAGTGGCTCTCCAGGCTCTGCCATGGCCTTCTGTTTTTGCTGGCTGCCTATGCACAGACTGTGTGAGATCTTCTGAAACCATGAGCTAAATTAAATCTTTCCTCCCTTAAATTATGGATTTCTAGTATTCTGTCACAGCAATGAGACAAAATCTTTGTCGCCCAAGTTCTATGTGTATTTGAGCTTGCCTAGGAGTTCCTCTTAGGGATAAAGAACAGGTCTCTGAAAAGCTGTCTATGTAAACTAAGCATTTAGCTTCCCCTGTTTGAGAGATGGCTCTCATCATAACTGCTTGGCTTAAATTGTTTCTTACTGTTTGCAGTTTAAAAATTAAAAAAGCAAATTATGATACAAAGCTAAATCAAAATATTATTCACTAAAGTAGACAAAAGCTTTCAAGCTGCAGTGTAACTGTAAAATTAAATACTGAAGTAGAAGTCACAGGATCAGGAAAAATTCTTTCATCGACTGTTGTGAGTAGCAAGTCCCAGGTTTATTCTCAGGACATACAGCAGTGATGTAGGTAATTGCAGTCCAAGTTCCTGAAGGTTGAGGTGCAATGTGCCCCTTTGGAGAACTTGTGAAACATGACAAAATTTGGAACCTTTCCTTCGAGCACTAGTAATCCTAAACCACGGCAGAGAAAAACATAGTCATGAGTCACAGCAAGCCAGCATGCCAGCAGAGCTGTGTGGTCAGATGCGTGGACACATTTGACAAATGGAAAACATAGGCCCTAAAAATCCAGGCGTGCTCTTTGTGAACCTTCCCTCTCCAGGGATGCTGAGTGGCCTTAATTCACCATCTATGCATGGAAAGATGATCTCTGTTCACTTTCAAAGGAATCTAGGCTTCAATAATCAAATTGGGAACTTTGAAAATTGGTGCAATTTTCTCAATGACTGTTGCCAAATTTATAAAATCTACTTCAAAACATAGGTAGTTGTGATGATTCAAGGAAAAAAAAGTGATTGGGTTGGGATCATAGCTCATACAGTGCTCCTTTAGCAAGTGCAAGGGCCTGGGTTCAGTTCCCCAGCACCTCATAAGATGGGTGTGGAGGCACATGCCTATAATCTCAGCACACTTGGGAGGCCAAGGCAGGAGGATTGCTGTTAAATTCCAGAACAGCCTGGATTATAGATTGAAACCTACCCCTCTTCTACTCCCCCCAAAAAGATGATGATGATGTATAAGGTGTGATTAAAATGTATAATTAATGTTTAATATTAAACATTTTTTGAGACAAGGCCTCAACTCTGTAATCCAGGCTGCTCCTGAACTAATTTTAAGCATTTATTAAAATAAAAGACACATTGACACTAACCACTGTCAGGATGCTTCCACTAGCTTCAGACACACTTATCCCCTCATTCTTGCAACGTTCTGAAGCAGTTCTGGTTGTCCTTTCAGGTGTCTTTGTGAGGTGTCAGACATGCTGCCCAGGCCATCCCGCAGGAAGGTTGGCTCTCAACTACATGACGAGGCGTCCTTAGTTACATCATCACCAGACCTCCTCCATGCAGCCCTGATTTTTTCCCCAAAGTCAGAATGACTCTGAAATATTTTGAAATGATTTAGGTTATTGAGGAAGCACAACTCAAGAGATGAAAGAAGACTTTCAGAACTGCTTTAGAAAATGGAAAGAATGATGGGGGAAGTGTGTATGAGGCCCCTGAGAAAATTTTGAAGGAGGGTAAATGGCGATGTATTTTAAACAGCAGTAAAGTCTAAGATGTTTTAGGTACTCTCCATAGTCTTAGATCAAGGCTGATACCTGAGTCACTCAGCCCAGGGCCTGGCCTGGAGGCACAGACCAGGGCTGCATGTGAGCAGGGAGTCCTGCCCTGGTATCCATCCCAGCAGAAGCTCCAGGCCATCTCTACAGCAGAGTGGTTCTTGGTGAGCCTCATGTGCTCACTTTTTGATTTGTCATGAGCAATGCCTATAATCTTTGATCATCTAGTCTCTTGTTTGACTCTGCTCCTATGGGACTTAACCTGTTTCTGGCAGAGCCATCAGCACTAAGGATTGGTTACAGTATATGGAGTGGGTGCTGTGCAACTCGAGAAACAGAGCAGATGTTTATTACTGGTTGGATTGCATGATATCAAGCACAGGCAAAGTTTGGGGTGTGAGATACTTATTATGTAAGAGGAGGACACAGGATTGGATGGAGGGGAAAGGTGAATTGTGATCTGGCCTGAGGAAACCTTGACCACCATGGCAGGGAGCTCTACAGCGAGTACAAGAGGTGCTCAAAACATAGATGAATACTTAAGTATAAAAAATCTATTATATTAAAAGGTACATTGCATTAATTTGAAAATACTCTCTTCCATACTGTGAACCTGCTTGTCCCATTGTTCTTGTCACTTTTCTGAAGCACTTCTGAAAGTCCTCTTTCTTAAGTGTCTTTTGTTGAACTGGCATGCCTACCTCAATGTCCTGAATAAATTCAAAACATTCACCTTTCATGGTCACTTTGACTTAGGGGAAGAGACAAAATGACAGGGTGCCAGAACCCGTGAGCACAGAGGCTGAGGACACACTATAATGCTTTTGTGAGCCTACCTTTCTGTGGCATTCAGTGTCATCCACTGTATTTTTGGCCACACCTTATAAAGACATGAAAGAAGACTCTAGAACTGCTTCAGAAAGTGATGAGAAAGGTGTTGTAAGTGTGCTCTAAGTATAGGGGAGCATTTTGAGAGAGTCTAAAGGCCATGTGTGTCACTGTAATGCATTTTAAAGAAATCAAATATTCATTTTTAAAAAAATGATACTTTGTGTAGAGTTTTTCTTCATTGGTCAAGCTGGCTGTGCCTTTATGCCCCTGCCTGTCATGGTCACTGGATACAGGGAGTACCAGAAGGCAGTTCTCTGCAACTGATGGGAAGCTGAGAGGGCAGACAAATGATTCCTTATAGGAGGTTTGAATGTCTACCATGCGTTCTTTAATGAAGAAAGTCGTAATTCCTGTTGTAGACACTCCCTCACAAAACCACTTATAATCTACAGACACCAGTCTGGGGAGGCTAGGATAAAAATTTAATCCTACAACTAAATAATAGGAAACTGTTAAAATATTTACAGTAAAATCTGCCAAGATCCCAGGACAAATCTCTTCATAAAACAAATTTACCCAATAGCACATTGTGCTCTGGGGAAATAAAATTCACATTATCATTCTGGTATTGTCTTTCTAGTCTTTGTATTAAAAAATACAAGCAAACAATAATAAATGGCACTGTCCTTTCTCTCTGTCTTGCCTCCTGTCCTTAAAAGAAAAGAAAACCAGTATTTATTGAATACCTACATTGTACTAAAAAAGATGATTGTATTGGGAGTTATTTTTGTCTTGGCATAGTCACTGTGTGACCTTGGGCAAGTCACTTCTCAAATCCAGATGTCCATTTTCTTGTGTGATTAGTGAGGAAATTTGGCTAGATTCCTTTCAGCTCTAATGTCCTGTGATTTCAAGTAATAAATGCTATCCCTGGAGTGTTGCCTCCTGGGTTTGCTAGCACATGCTATGGCTCAAACACTGCTTGTTACTAAGATGTATATAATTGATCACAGTCTAGTAAATGGAAAAAAAAAAAAAAACCATTTCTCTGGTACAAATTTTGGTTAAAGTATCCCTCCTCTCCTCACCAGCCAGTGTAAAAGGTATTAAATTCTTTGAACTGCTGTGTTTGATTTTGTGTTAAGTCAGCGTGTAAACTATAAAATGGTAGGCATTGTCTTCACATTCAATTATAATATTTTGTATTTTGCTTCCTATTAAGGACAGTTTGTAGAGTTGATCCTCTGGGATAGAATGTTTTTTCTTACTCTACCAGGTGAATTACACTATTTAAATTTGGGAAATGAATCTGACAAAATACTTAAACTCTATGGTGCTCTGTAATTTCATTAGGAGTACTCAGTTTATAGCGTTGGATGCACAGATTGTGATTGTACCAAGTAGCTCTACCAATGGCTATTTCTATTAGGTCTCCAGGAGTATTAAAACACATTTGCTTGTTTATTTGCCTTTATTTTATTTCCCCGAGCACATCTTTTAGCAAGTGGTTGACAACATCTCTACCTTGGTTGATACTGAAAGCAGACAGTACTCCATGTCCCTATGCTGTTTTTCCTAAAAAGCACATGATTTCTTCACTTACCTACCTAATTACTCCATGGAAAAGCAAGGTAATGATTTTTTTCATTCCATTTCTGGTCTTTATTTGACATGAAATCTATTAATTCTCATAGTCCTTGTTATTGAATTAAGGATAAAGTTGGCAATTCTTTTTAAAACGTAAAGCTCACATCTCTTTGAAAAGGTTATTTTAAATTAAAATGAACATTTCTGTTTTCATTGTTTTAGGCTTCTTAGGTGGTTCATTGAACTGAAAAGATGTTGTGAAGCAGCCATTTGGTCCTACCAGGGGAGGTCAGACTCAGCTGAGGATAGCTCACTTCCTTAAACACAGCACTTAATTGATGTGCAGTGGGGTGTTGCGAGGCAACCTGGCTGAGAGTAGTTACCATGCAAGCAGGCTCTAGAACACTTCACAATTTGGCATCTTCTTGAAGTGCCAGTGATTATTCATTCATTCATTCATTAAATATTGATTGTGTACCTACTATGTGCCTGACATTATTTTAGAACTGGAGATACAACAGTAAAATGTCAGTGAAAGATTTCTAGTCTTGGGAAATGTATTCCCTTCAGAGAATAGCAAAAGGAACAGAAGCCCATAAGTAGTGTTAAAGGTATGTCAATGATAATGAGTGCTCCTGAACAAGAAAAGGGTAGGAGATAAGGAATGCTGGGGTGAGGGATGGCATCCGATTTTAAATGACATCATCAGGAAAGACCTCGCCAAAGAGGTGGCATTTGAGGCAAAGAGTTACAGATGTGAGTGGATTTGCAACAGGGAATTGAGGGAAGATGGTCCAAGCAGAGACCATGTTACACAGAAATTGACAGGTCTATCAAGGAGGACAAGTGGCTAGATTGGAGTGTTTGGGAGGGAGGGATCGTAAAGGTTCATGGTGAGGTCAGAGAGGTGTGTATGGCCCTGTCCTAACAGAATTGGACTTTGTAGGCCTTTGTATGGCCTGCAGTTTGATTTTGAGTGTGCAGGAGGGTCATTGCTAGGTTTGAGTGGTGAGTATGCTGAACTCTAACCCATGCTAATACAGAACTTTGCTGTGTGGAGAGCAGACTGCATGAAGACAAAGGATGTGGAACCCTTTTGAGGAGATGACAGTGCTGTGTACCATGGTGGTTCCAGTGAAGGGACTTTTTTGTCTGGGTTAGGCATGTGCATCAAAAGAAGTAGTCCAGACTCTGATGTCTGTTCCCAACACTGGGAAGGCCTTTGCTATAAACTGGGTGATGGGAGGGAGGACATGGAAGGAGGACAGGTTTTCAAATTAAAGCATTCTGAGACAGGATCCAGATTCCGTCTTTCTGCAATGATGTGCTCTTGGGCAGATAGCTAGGCTTTCGGAGCTACTTTTTTTTGTTTGTTTGTTCCAGAGTCAAAAGAACAATTACCTCTTGATGTTCTCGTGAAGATTTAATGTAGTAATGTGTATGAAAGCTCTTTGTAGAGAGTTAAACATGCCTAAGTAATTCATAAATATTAATTTCCTTTAATTACTCATTAGTTTAAATATGGTCACTTCCAGTGTGGGTTCAGTAGGTCATTGCTTGCTTTTCCGTGGACTGTACATATGTTCCTTTGATTCTGAGCTGAGTTTGTGCAGGGCATTTGTCAGTCTGTCTGTCCTCGAAGGGTGAGAAAGAAGAATTTTTTTCTGTCCAAAGCCACAGTTTTATTGAAGAGAATTTTTAGCACAATTTGTAAAACTTTTTTTTTTCCTGTAAGCGTCAATCTCATATTCATAGCAAAGGTCTTCCCTTAAAAGAAAAACTGCTGTTGAAGGGCGATATAGACGGGCTCTAAGAATAGACTTCTGGGCTTCAGAGGATCTCCTCAAATTGTTAGCAAACTTTTGTGCACATGCATATATTTTTGGAAATAAGAAACTTAAGATAATAATTTCCTCAAAGGGCTCTGTGGCCCCTGAAATATTATCAGGCACTCTTGTATAAAGCTTTGCCTAGTCAGTGGCTTCACTCTAAGTACTGCTCCTCCCCACCTGTGAGAGAGAATGGTTGCCTACTCCTGCTAATTCTCTTAACAAATATTTCACCACAAAACATTTTGTGGTTAGAAGATGTTATCTTGGCTTCTTATATTTCTCAGTCTGTCAATATCTTGTGTCTTTTCTTCCCAACCACTGCCAATTATAAACTTCTCTATGTATATAACTGTATATAGAAAAAGCTTAGTATGTCTTTGTGCCTCATATTTATTTCTTTGTGAATTATAAGGACCGCTTATTTTTTAATGTGCAGCTTTGCCAAAAACTTAAAGGGTAAATCATATTCCAAATTTTTTCTCTGCTATTTATATTTGCTGAATATTGGAGTGAGAGTTTCATCAAAGGAATAAACAGATACCCTCTTTCAAAATTATTAGGGTTGACAAAAGAATTACAAAAGAAACAAAAAGGATCACATTCTAAATGCTTCTGGATTTGTATCTATTTAGCCCATCTTTACTGATAGAAATAGTTTATAAAGATATAGATTACTGTATGGATCTTCTAATTGATCTTTCAATCAATTTCATCTGCATTGATGAAAGGAAACATACTTTTCTCCTAATAAAATTTCTTATTTTTTTGAGGCAGTGCTTTTTTTTTCTGCAGTCCAGGCTTGTCCTGAACTCATAATGTAGCCAAGGCTGGCCTCGAATACACAACAGTCCTTCTGCCTCAGCCTCCTAAGTGCTAGGATTACAGGTGCGCGCCATTACGCCAAGCTTTTAGGGTGCTGGGGAATTGAACTCGGGTACTTAGCACTTGCTAGGCAAGTGTTTTAACTGCTGAGCTATTCCTTCAGCCCCTCCTAGTAAAGTTTCTATAGTTTAAAAAAGAAATGTGTCTGCTAGCTAAGAGTCACACCACAAATACTGCTGTGTGTGCAAGTGTGCCAGCCAGTGAGTTGATGAAGAAGCTGAAAGATTATGTGCAAAGTGACCATCTAGGTGTTGATGAGTCAAATATTGTCTCATGAGCATTCATGATGATGTGTCTGGCATAAATAGAGCTTTCTGAGCCTGAGACGCAGGGAGAGCTGAGAGAAGTCAGTCAGGGTGAAGAAGTCAGGCTTTGCTTCTGTACATACGTGATTTCTCCAGAGGTTTGAGTCGTTCATTAGTTCACATCACAGAACAAGTAAATTCTCACTTTTAACTGGCTATCAACCACTCACGAGGTAAGCTTTCCTAAGAGTACTTCATATAATTTTTCACTTTATTGCACAATAAAAGCTCTGTTGCTAGCGTAAGTGAGCTGATGGAACTCATAAGTGGAATAATTCAGATGGTAAATCAGTCTTTAGATTTGCTTTCTGAAGAAAAGCTTATTTTATTGGTTAATTTGGTTGTTTTGCCATGATATATAAGGCCATTTGTCATTACATGCTTTTTCCCCTCTCTAATGTTTAGTTTCATTTAAAAATAACTCTTTGCTCTAGTTCTGTCATGAATTTTCCAAATCTTCTCACCTTATAGAAGAAATACTCTGCTGGCCTGATATCTTTGGAATGGAGAGTTTTTTTTTATTTTTGGTGCGTAGAGTTTTCAATCATAAATCTGATAGTAATCTTGCAATGCCTGTCACTCCAGTGCTGAGAAATTTATTGAACTATCTAGTCCTTCAGAACATTTTGCTTGACATCAAGTTAGAGGGGTCAGGTTTTCCCCAAGAATGTGGCTTTACTTGATTCACTTTGAAATAATTCAACAGGTTTTTTTTTTTTTGCGATAAGCTTTTCTCATAACCTTAAAATTAGGCATCTGTCTTATTGTCTAAAGGAAAGGAATAGGTCTTATTGGGCACTTTTTATGTGTCTCAGTTGTGACCACGATGCAGTCCCTCCTTCCATATAGCTTATAGTTTACCAGGCGAAGGAGCTGATGACACATTTACTAAGATAAATTTGATTAGTATTGTGATTGTTTATACTATTGTAGTAGATAGTAGAAAGTCCTAGTGTCCAAGGACAGAGAAGTTCCTCCAGAAAGGAATAATGTCAATCAAAGTTCTGATGGATGAGTACAAATTAGACGGTGAAGGAAAGATCAGAAAGGAGGTAGATAATACTGTGATGCTAGGAAGAAGACACCTTCGCACAAGGGGAATGATGTGTAAAGGCAGTTTGAGAAATTGAAATAGGATAAAATAGCTACAGCATGCAGAGTTTGAGCTGGAGAGCATAGGAACCATTCATTTGACAGTTAATTATGTGCTAGTTACTGGTGGAAGCCACCTAGATAGATATCTCCTATCTTCATGGAAATTTAAGAGACACTAAATAAATAGGGAAGCAGCTCAAAGCTGTAATGTGTAGATTGAGATCAGTGCCCTTAATTTTTAATCGCTGTTGTTTAGCATCAAGTCCAGCCCAGGTTGTCATAACAAAATACCATAGGTGGGGTGGTCTAAGGAAAAGAAATTTATTTCTCACAGTTTTTAGTACTAGGAAGGTCTAGGATCAAAGAGATGGAGTATCCAGTGTATGAAAAGTTTCATTTTCCTGGTTTGTAGATGACCGTCTTCCTGCAAGGGTGTGTCAGGGGGTGGGGTGGGGGTGTGGAGAGAGTGAGAGTAAGGGCGGGGGGCGACGAGGAAGAGTTAGATAAGAGAGCAAGAGTAAGAGCGAGAGTGAGATATCCCAGCTAGCAAATGTGGAAATATGAAGCTAGTCCAGGCTTATATGTTCTGTGATTGTCCAAGCCTGGTTTGTTCGTTTCTTCTACGGAGCTAAGTTTCATTGGTGTCCCAGCAGCACGCTATGCCATCTCGTTTAACATTGTATCTGTGAGGCATAGCATAGTGCTGGGTTGCCAACGAAATTTACTGTAAGAGACATGATCTCCCTTTTTTCTGAGTATCATTAGAAGGCCAGGGCAAGACATGAGAAATTATACTTGGAAAAAATAAGAAAAGGTCAAAATAGCTTAAATATCAAAAGAACTTTTTGTTGTTGTTCATGTAATAGAGGTAAGGTTTCTGGGATGATAGAGTAAATCTATGTTTTTCCTGCTGTTTAGGTTTTTTCTTTTTTGTTCATTTTTTGTTTTGCATTTTCATCTTGTATCAATATACTGCACCATTCAAAAAAAGAGTTCAAGAACTTCCATTGTAAGTCCTGAGCTTTGTGCTGATTAACCTTACTTTGATGGAGGAGAAGAATACTTAATGCTGACTTTTACAGACAAATGTCCTGTATTACTTTGAACGTATCATTGTAGCAGGGATATTTCTGCTAATCATCAATTGGGAGTTACATCAACCTTTAGTAGGGTGTATAGGTGAAACATATGAAGGAGTGGATGTGGAAATTTAGAGATGTTGGGTATTCACAACAATAAGAGTATTGTTAAGATTGACATTTAGTGGAATGAGGCCACACATGTTAGGGGTCGTGCAAAACACAGAACAGGTCTGTAGCGCAAATTGTATCACATTATGCGTATTTTTGAAAGTGCTTCTGAAAAAATATAATTGAAAATTTTTGTGTACTTTAATATAATTATTGAACTGACACTTAGAGGAAGCATGTGGGCTAGTCAGCATTTTTTTTTCCACTGTGACCAAATACCTGAGAAACACAACTTAAAGCAGGAGAGATTTATTTTGTGTCATAGTTTCAGAGGTCACAGTCCATTATCAGTTGACTTCATTGTTTTTTGGCATGTGGTAAAGGCAAAAATATTATGGAGGAAGGGATCGTAGAGGAAAGCTGCTTACCTCAAGTCAGCAGGAGGCAGAGGAAGGAAAAAGAGAGGAAGGGGCTAGGCACTAGGTATAGTCTCCAAGGTTACTCTTTCATGATCCGTTCCCAACGATCAGGGTCACATCTTTGTTTCCTTCACCTTTCAGGAAGGCCATTAAATTATGATTATATCAATGGATGACTCTTCTGATGAAGTTAGACCCTGTGTGGCCCAGTCACTTCAAAAGCCTGTCACGTGTTATCTTAGTTGTCAGTTGCAGGGACAGAATATCTGACATCACAATTTAAGGAATGAGAGATTTGTTTTAGCTCACAGTTTCAGAGGTCTCCCATAGGCCATCGTGGGCAGGCAGCAATGGTGGAAGCACATGGCAGCAGTCTATGAGAGAAAAGCTCTTCAGGGCATGGCAGGTAGAAAGCCAAGTGAACAGGAAAGAGTTGAGGTCTGGAGAGTAGCAAGGCCAGAGCTTTCCCAGGAAGAAGCTGTATCAGTTTTTCTTCTTCCTTCCTTAACTTAGTTCATGCAGCCAGTGGGGTACCCCACACCCAGGATGGGTGCCTCTTCCTCATTTCTTGGCCCACAGTCAATAACACACCACAAGGATCTGCCCTGGTCCACCCAACTCCAGTCTAGACAGATCTCTCCAGGTCAAGCCCCAACCATCATCCCCCTTCCAGCCAGGCCCAACCTCCCCAACGGTGCTGTTCACAACATCCACACATTATGAGGCTTTTGGGGGAGGGAGCATTCACTATCTAAATCTTAGTAGATGATGATCAAGCCATTAACACAATGAGCTTTCTGGGGGACATCTTGATGACAACTATAATGGTATGATTTTGCAGGGTACACTGTTTTAATAAATACTGAACTTTTTAGAAAGAGAAAGTGGGTGTACTCTGAGAATATTACCCTTTGATTTAATCAGTTTTCCTAATATCTGTTCATTCACTTGAAGAATTGCATCATAGAATTATGCTCTAATACTTAAATTAATTATGAAATATCATCTGCAATTGTAGGTGATTAACTTCATAGTGATCCCATGTAGGTGTGTGAGCATTTGGCTATATAATACTATGTGGAAGAATTCACATATTAAAGTACATTTTGAAAAACAATACTTTTATTTCTACTTTTCATTTTATGTTGAACTTGATACTGATTTTTAAAAATTATTTGTGGAGATAATTACATTTATTCATAAATTTCCTTTTAATATAGGAAAAGGATATTACAAAATATTTGTGGTATAAAGATACTAATAGTGTTGACATCTGTCCTTAAATTTGGGAGCTGGGCCTGTGTCAGCACTGTTTGATTACTCTGACCAGGGAAGAAGTAGAATATATAGTGGGGAGATGCCTGTCATGTCCACTGGGCACTCAGTTTATTGCATGAATAAATATGGTCTTTGAAATATAGAAGTTACTAGGGCTTAACATTAAATTCATTCTAAAGAAAAAACTCCAGATTAAGATGGACATGGGCTCAAATTATTCATTTTAAAAGGCAAGTTAATTTGGGATGAACTGTGACCAAAATTTTAGTTTAGATTCAAAATGTTATTTATCAATATTAGCTTTATTTTGCTTATTTTATTTATTTGAGACAAGATCTTGCTCTGTAGTCCAGGCTGATCCTGAACTCATTATGTATCCTAGACTAGCCTTGAACAGACAGCAGTCCTCCAGCATCAGGTGCCTCCCAAATTCTGGGATTACAGGCATATGCCACCATGTCTATAATCTTTGTGTGGTGCTGAGGATTCAAACTCAGGATCTTGCACATGTTAGGCAAGTGCCTTAACTACTCAGCTCTCATCCCCAACACATTATTTTGTGTTTTTAAACTTCTGATTCTAGCGATTGAATCCAGGTTTCCCTACATGCTAATAACATGATCTGTCTCTTGACGTTCAACACAGAGTTCAAATGATGTTTTGGGCTTACTTTGGTTTGTGTGGACATCTTTAATTTGCACACATTGAACACATTTTTTTTTTCATTTTCCTGTTGTGAATTAAGTGCACACCTTCATATTCTATATAGTTTCTCAGGGTCAAACCTGATTGGGCTGTAAAGTTGTGAAAAGGAATGGCTGAAATACTAATTCCAAGTAAAAAGAATCATAACAGAAACATAGATAGAGCCAAAGGACAGAAATGCAGAACAGCAAACACAAAAAACAAAGAGCACATGTGGCTTAATTTTAAGTAATAAGCTAAAAAATTTCATAACTGAACCTAGAACTGTACAAACATAATTTTCCTAAAGCAAAGTTTAGAAATGATAGAAATTTTGAAATGTTTAGTTTAGATAGAGGAAATAGATTTTTTTAATGTTATGAAATTCATAGTCAAGTGAACCTCTTATGTGTTGCTTGGAATTAAAAAACCAACAAAGTATTCCTATTGCTTGGTCACAATGTATCTTGTGCAGGACACACATGGTGCTGTTTAGAAGTGTTCCTAGAAATGGCTTTAGAAGGTGTGCAGGTGTTCGGGAGCCCAGAGGACAGTCATTTGATTTTTCCGAAGGGATTGTGGAGTACTATTCTGGTAACACTCCCAAAGCTCTTCACTTCATGGCTAAGTTTTAATTAAAATAATTAATTTAGGTAGCAATTCCCCTGTGTCTATGAAGGAGTTAACTCTTTTCTTTTGGGTAAATGTAAATCGATAGAGAACTTAGCTTTCTACCAGATGTCGTCCCCCCGACCCCCCGCCTCGTGTGCGGATGTCACCTGTAGAGTCCTTTTAAGGACTCTAGGTTTAAGGACTTTAGGTTCCTAGGTGACTTACTTATTTTATAACTACTTAATAGACAACTGGATCTGACGTTTTGCTGTTGTGTCCTAAATTTCTAGTGACCTGTGAGGTCCAGTACATATTTCTGCATTGCTTTGTGTGTGCCGTTCTTTTCAAAACAGCCAGCGAACAACAGTATTGTTCCTTTACATTAGTGAGGTTTTCTGCTTTGCCATGTCATTTTATGTCAGCTGGGTTTTCCTGTTTGGCATCGATATTGTAATCAGTAGCTAACATTCGGATAAGCCATTTATTGATGCTTATCACTTGAAAGATTTGCAGTGTGCTAACCTCTGACACGGTTTTCACTTTATCGACCAAAAAGGGAGTTTTGTCCTTTGATAAAATATTATTTAACATGTAGTTTCCTCTTTCATCCTTTTTTCCCCTTTACCTTCGCCTATAAATATTTATGGTGAGGGATGCAAGTGGCTCCTTCCCATGTGATGCTGCATAGCGACCTCCTCATGGCTCACCTTGCTTTAGTCCTGACTTTCTGCTTTCTCTGTCCCTGGGAGCTTTCTTATCTTCCTGTGCTTTATACAAGACGTACATCAAAGAGATGAAGAGGAAGGTGGAGACCAAATACATGCTGTGTCAGGGTCACTAGCTTTGCCTGGAACCAATCTGACTTAAGTAAATCAGCTTTTTGCCTTATTTTTGAAAAAAATCTAAATATGAATGTGCTGCACATTTAATAACATGTTAATCACATACAACTTGGGGAATTTGTTTTGTACATGTCACTTTTGGCCACTTTGTCTCTCCCTCTTAACTTTCCCTGCCCTTTCTCGCCTCCCTACTCTCAGTTTTCCCTTCCTTTTCCTAGCAGCCCATCTCCTCTCTTCCGGCCCTCTTATGTTGAGATCTTCTTACACATGTATTCATGGCAATATCATAGAATAGACACTACAGGGTACTTATTCTTTTGTGTCGGGTCCATTTCACTGAGCATGGTTGACTCAGGGTGACCACATTTTCTTGCAAATGCTTCATATCTCTCTGTCTTTATGGCTGCATGATATTCCAATGTGTATTTCTGTTCCTCTGTTGATGGACAGATAAGTGGTTTGCAGGATTTAGCTATTCTGAATTGTGCTGCTTTAACTGTGGATATGCATGTATACGATGACTTTAGTTCTTTTGGGAAACTGATCAGGAGAGCTGTAGCTAGATCAAATGGGATTTCTGTTTCCAACTTTCTAAGGAGTCTCCAGACCACTTTCTGTAGTGGTTGAACCAAATTGCAGCCCCACCGGTGGCACAGAAATCTTCCTTTTTTCTCTACAAACTCCTCAACAGTTGTTTTTGAGTTATCTAAGCGGTTCTTACTGGGCTCAGTTGGAATCTTGATGTTGTTTTGACTTGTGTTTCTCTGATGGCCAAAGATGCTGATCACTTTTTCATGTGTTTATTGACCTTTTGTAATTCATCTTCTGAGAAATTTTTTTTTTCGTTTCATTTGCCCTTTTGTTAATGGGATCATTTATTTGGAGGGATTTTATTTTTTTGAGTTCTTCATATATTCTGCATTTTGACCCTTTATTTGGGGCGTGACTGCCAACATTTTTCTCTCATTCTGTGGCCTGTCTGTCCACTTTGTTGATTGTTTCATTTGTCTTCTTTGTACAGGAGATTCCACATTTACATCCTTGTCGAAGAAAAAGTACTGGGATTTGCAAATATAATTACTTAAAAAAGATGAAGTATGCGTGAGTGAGTGAATTTTAGGTGACTCCTGGAGAAGATTATTATGTGGAAAGTGCCCTCTAGATCTGAGTGTGGAGATGCTCTCAACCTCTGGGACCGTCCTTAGCACAGTGCTTGCCACTTAGTGGCAGGATATCAAATGACTCAGGATGTGTCAAATTAAACAAATTAGAGCATACCTTTAAGTAATCACTTTCTCAGTTTAAGTAATAAGGAACTTTGAATTTTAGTCTTTCATTCATTTCTCTCCCACCCCATACCCTATATCCACTAAAAATGCCACGAATAACAAATAGTAGTAGTACCATTACTTTATATGTTCACTTGCTTTTTATCCTCTTGAATTTTGTATTTTCTTTTCATCACTTTCATCTGGAGCTAAAGTGAAATGTTTTTCTTCCTTTGCAAAAGTTTGTTCTTTGTGTGAGTCTCCAAAACCGCAGGAGAAACTCTGAAGGCCTCCAGATAGCAGTTTAAAAGATGTGAATACCTTGTTTATTGAGAATAAAAGAAAATTCTCAGGGGCCCACTGTGTATTATGTCCCTCAGGCCCCCAGTTACCCGGGAAGATGGAGGCAATTTACCACAGGAACTCCCTCCTTGTCTTCTAATTTACTGTTAAAAAGAGCTGTAAAAATGCGAGAAAGCGGAGTTTCTGAATGGAGTTAGTATTTCATCTCTTAGAACTGGGACATGGATTTATGAGTTAATCAAAGATGCCGTTTAATGGAGGGTTACTAAATCTTAACTTAGAAACTTCTCATCCATCCTGAATGGTTGGAAAATGGAATATTATAGTACTTTTGATCTTCAATAGCTGCTATATATTGTACCTTCTATAGCTCCGGTTGGTTCTTTACTGGAGGCAGTGTCGTACCTTAGGGAACACCTGGCAGTGCCCCAGGACATTTTTGATTGTTGAATGAATGGGAAGGAGAGGTGTAACTGGTATTTTGTGAGGATAGTTCACAGATGCTGCTAAGCACTCTGCACAGCACAGACAGAATTCATAGCATAGAAAAATCGGGTCTCAAATGTCATTTGCTCCGAGTCTGACAAATTCTGCTCTGCAGGTTAGAGCTTTTAAAAAACATCAAATTAGAATTCAGCAAATGTCAGTTAAAATATAGGATGACGGTCAGCGTATTTTATTACATGTAGATGATCCTTTCGCATGCTTTGGTGTCTTGATCAACACCAATTATCACTGTGCTGGTGAAGTGTGGAAGTGCTGGTTTATGAAAATCCTGGTTGCTAGGTGGAGAAGGATATTATGTGGAGGTGTTATCTGAGTAGCCTCATTATTTCTTATGTCATAATAGTTATTTGAATTAAATAGTTACTTCTTTTCATGAAGAGGATTTTTGACTTTTTTCATGTTACAATGGAATTAAAATACAGCTTGGTCTTCTCCAGTGAATTTTAAACTAATTTAAAAATATTAAGTGGCATTAAGTGGCGTGGACTTGGAAGAGCATTTCTGTTGGTACAGTTACTAATATAATGCCCTATAGTTTTATTTTTGGGTTATGGGAAGAACCTAAAAAAAGAGAGAAGAATCTTTCTATCATCTGAATAAAACTAATTTCTGTGGACCATCAGAGAAAATGGGAAAAAAAACCCAACCTGATTCTGGGCAGGAAAATGGAAGGAACCTATTTACTTATTAGTCGATGAGTTAAATATAGAGGGCTGTCTTGTTCACACTCAGGCTAAGGTAGTAAATAAAATGTTTTTTTAAATAGTGTTGTTTGCCAAATTACTTGAAAAGTAGTAAAAATTTAAAGTATGAGAGTGAGATTAATGTGTGTCTGTAGTAACCTCTTGTGCACATGGATTCAGATACAGTGTATAGTATTTACAACTCTAGAGGCTTAATACAAAGTGCCTGTTTGTTGGCCTTGGTTTGTTCCCAGATCCACTCTTTCATTTTTGAAGTTATTAAGAAGCTTATCAACAGGCAATGGGTCTGTGCAATTAATAATTTTTTTTAACTAAAGACATGTCACATGCTTAATATATGCCATGCTGTTCTGGGAATGAGGGACATAAACATGAATGAATAATTTTCCTTGCAGTTTTAGGAGGAGGTGTGGGACAGACAGCAAAGGGACAGACAGAGGTGACCATGTGGAGAATATGGAGCAGGAGAGGACAGGAGTGGGAGAGGAGAGCGCGCTTTGTGAACAGTGATATGATGTACTGTAACTGGTGACGAGGATGAACCAGGCACGAAAAGGAAATAAGTGCCCTTGCTTGTGTGATGAACGCTTGTTCTTCACCAGATTCACTTGTTTTTAACCCTTTCTGCTGGAGACATTCACCTCCTAGCTTTTGAGTCGTTAGCCTTAAGAAAGGCAAAGTAAACAAAAGCTTTATGTGTTTGTTTAATAATCTTACATGAAATATCTGAGCGCAAAACCAGCGCATCGATTTTGCTCCAGTTAACAATAACAAGGATAGCGCTTATAGGACTGTTTCTTTGAGTAGATTAAAATTGAATAAACAATGACAATTCTTGGGCGTGTGCATTTTTAAATTTCTGTTTCAAAGCATATTCACAATTTAACTTTAAATATTGCTGGTCTTAGAAGACAGTGATGAAATTGTCTTGAGATCCTAGAAGACTAATAAAATTGTCCCAAGCAAACGGGTGAGGTAGAAGAAAAAAGGATGTCACTTGGACAGGTTAGTCTCAGTCTAGCCCACACAGGACCTGTTGTTTTCTACCATATGCTTGCCACTTCCTCTTTACCTGCTTTTTGTTACCTTGATTGTGCTTTCAGTGTATTCCTTTTCTTTTCAGTCGTGGTATCCTGGAATCTGTTTCCATATTGCTGTCAGAGTGAGCTTTAGAAACCACAGGGTGTACAGAGAAAAAAAAATAGCAGGCAAAATTCAATTGAATATTTACTATGTACTTGATATTCTTTTGGCCCTTAAGACAAGTAAATCTTTCAATATTCACAAGAATATAGTATCAGAACTGTTATTACCTGTATTTTGTGGACAAGAACACAAAGGCACAAGAAAAATTTGTTCTAGATGACATCTAATATGTAGCAGAGCTGAGTTGTATCCTTAGGCACTTTAACCAGCGCGCACTAGCTCATAACCAGTGACTATAAGTCAAATAACCTGTCTTCTTTTTAAAACTTTCACTGCTTCCTCAAAGCTATCACAAAATTCAAAGTACACCTATCTTTTATTTAATGATTTTAATTCATTTTTGAGAAACCTATTTCTAAACCAAAAGCTAAAAAGTTAAAAATAAAATTCCATTAATTCTAACGAGAAAAATCATAATGGATTTCATCACTGCTTAAGATTTCTAAACAAATTTCATAGGTAGAGAAGGATGGCAATTCAACAGAGAAAATTGGCTTGTGTAAATAATAAGCAATAATCAGAAAGCACAGGGACCTTACTTTTACATAGACTAAGCTTTATTGTAGCTGCAAGGTGGAAGGCAAGCCTGGTGAGTAAGTGCTGGGTGATGGAGGAGGGTGCAATGGATTCATTCTTTGGAAGGCACAATTTTCTTTCTGCCTCATTTTTGTTACTAATTCTCCAGCGTTTTTAGGCCTATGATTATCTTGTACTCAGACTCTACTTTATAGTGGGTAACACACTGTTAGGACAGAAGAAAGGCTGGACTTGAATCACATCTGGTATGTGAACCCATCCAAAAGGAGAACTTTCATGCAAGCAACAGATCATGCTTTTCTGTTTCATTCAGAGAATGTCTGGATCCACTTAAATGCAGTACTCGACTCAAAGATATCCCATGAGCTCCTCTCAATGTAAACTGGTACATGTGATACCCTGAATAGTAACATTAATAATATCATGTCTTATAATGGTTATTGGATGCTGTCCTACTGAAAAAAATGAACTTTTCAAAAACAAGCATGACTTTTTAAGAGCCATAATGGTGAAAATTGTTAGATAAATAGTCATTCTGAAGTAAGGTTTTACTTTGCATATAAAACCTTCCAAATTCTGCTCTTGCATTGCTCCCCAGTCTCATCCTTTGCCTTTGGTCTCAGACTTTACTTGGCCATGCGACTTCACTGTTTGCCTGTACCCTGCCTGATAGGCTTCCTCACACCTCTATTCCTTCTGTGTGGAGTATCCACCTTACCCCACTGTGCACAGACGATGGGCTGGTGGCAAATGGAGGAATCGCAGACTTTTGGAAGTCTCTCTCCACCTTTTTCAGTAGGACACTAAATAGAAGATAGGTGTACTTTGTATTTTGTGACACCTTTGAGGAAGTAGTAAAAGTTTTAAAAAGAAGACAGGTTATTTGAGGGCACCTTGATTTTATTATCCTGATGAGAAAACAAATCTCTCCTCTGCCGTGGAGAGAGATGTGATCACTACCTTCCAGGACAGTTTGGTATACAAATATTCCTGAACAAATCATCTGAACAGAATTTCTGCTATGCCCTTGATGGGACATTATAGAAATTGGAGACTCCCACGGAGAATAGGCTTTGAAGAGCCCTTGGGTATGCTACAATGTATTAAAATTATTCATTTAAGTTTCTGTGGGTGAGCTTGGTAAGAGCAGGAATTTAATCTTTTTTCATTCTTGCATTCCTATCTGGCATTTTTTATCACTAGAATGTAGATGAATAAATAAAAACCGTTAAGATATAGAGACCATGTGAAGTGATGCAAAACATTACTGTATGTAAAATATTCCATGAAACTACAATAAGCAAAATTGGATTTTAAGTGCTAGGTTTCCACAGCCAGCCAGCTGGTTTTTCGTGAATTCAGCTAATGTATCAGGAAAAGACCTTCATATAATGGTAACACTACATTCAATTGCCGCTGATGTGCCACACACTGAGTTAAATGCTTTATAACTAATGCCCGAGCACATCTAGGAGAAGTATTATTATTATCTGTGATTGGAGGCAGAGACTCAAGAAGTTTAAAGATTAAAGTTTGAAGAGAGACACAGAGAATTTAGGTAACTTGTTCCAGGTGATGTTGGTGGTCAGTGGCTGAGTTCGGTTGTAAAACCAGGAAGTTTAACTTTGTAAGTTGTGTGTTTAAACACTTAAATTGTGCAACTCTTCAGAGGCCAGAAAGATTTTAGAATTGGTATGAGTTTCAGTAGATTCTCTAAACACAAGCTCTGTTTTCAAAGCCAACTTGATCAGACATAATGCACATATATCCTAATAGTGGGCTGCTGTGTGTGCATTTGGGGAACTAAGTTGAACCGTATTATTTTAGTAATGGTGGCTTTTTTGCAAAGGAATTCCTACAAGAATGCTAAGGTGAGGTCAGTGTCTTTATGAATACTGAGAGAGTGAATCCATGAAGACATTGTTGCTAATTTCCAAATAACTTAGGGCTGGGTTGGGTTCAACTTTACAGTCACCTTGTCTCAAGGGCCATGTTTCTGAGTATTTACTTGGTTGGTTTCCTGCTCTAATGTCAGTGTCTTGAGTTCTTTATACTTTTTAGGCAAAAGATTCTGCAGTTTAATTTTTCAGTAGTCATCCCATTATGTAGCAAGCTGTGGGCAGGCAAGCATGTTGCATAAGTCTGTGGCAGCTAATTGTTAGTGGAGAAGGAAAATGGGCGGCTGTATCAGTCACAGATCTGCGATACAGACTGTGGGAGTAAGCCTAGGTCTTAAATTTGAAGCCATGGATTATCCTTGAGTATTTCACAATTTCATAAGATTATCTGGGGACTGATTTCAGATATATTTATTGCAAAATACAAGTCTGTCTTTAAAAAAAATCAGAAACCCCAACATACAATTTTCAGATTTTTGAAGGTCTTAGATCTATTTTCATTTTCTCCCGTGGTTTAATGATTCGTTTTAGGTCATCTTAACCGTTTTATTTTATTATAAACATCAGATCAGTTAAACTAGAAATAATACTTCCTCTTAGCAGGGGTCAATATCTACCATTTCCGCTTGTGACGTGTAAGTCACATTTCTGTTATCTTTAGTGAATGTGGGTTGCCCTTTGTGGTGTGTTTGACTATGTGAGCTCAATATGCTCTTGTAGTTTGAAACTGGTGAGTACATTTTAATGTTGTTATCAGCTGCTTTGGTTTGTATTTATTCAGTCATAGATGTAGATACTTTTCTTTCTTTAGAAGCCTTGCGGATGAGTATTTACATAACTTGTGATCACAGTCACTTGCATTAGTTTCTGGAAAACACATACGTAAACCGATTTTATTCCTTGCAGTTATTTTCCCAAGAACAGTTTTATATCATTATCTCATAATCTTTGAAATCCCCCACTGAATTGTACTATCCTGCTACAAAGGGAAATGATCAGGAGTAAAAGAACTAATTTATGTAGTAGTTTCTTAAGAAAAAAAAAACTGACTTGGTTATATAGGTCCAGTTTTGACTCTTCTGCTTTCAGAGTGTCTTATTTGTCAGTTCTTGAGTTTCAGCTTTAGTTTAAGCAGTAGGAAGGTCTATGGGGAATGAGTTCCATAACCTCCAATTCTACATAGAAGCATGTTGTACTGTTTTTGGTCCAGAAGAGGGAGCCCAAGCTCACGAACGAATTTTGGGAACTGTTTACTGAATAAGTAATTCATTGGCAAAAGGTCAAGGGGAGGAAAATGAGAGGTGAGGTCAGGATGTTTGGCAAGTGTGTGTGTTAGAGAGAGAGTAGAAGTAAAGCAGAAGGTGCCAGCTGTTAGGATTTTAAGGTGTTCTTGGCATATAGAAGATTCAATACATCTCCGAAAGGAAAATTACAGAATTGATGGAGAGAAACATTTGATTTTCACATCTGGAGAAAGTACTTTAACGCTAAATGCATAAACCACTTTCTTTTCCCTCTCACTTTTCCAGTTATCCAGGTCTCCCTCTCTTTAACACTTTTAGATAGAGTACTTACACATTTCCATGTCGCATTACTTTGAAGGTGATGTCTGGTGAAAGTTTTTTCCTGTTCTGGTCTTCAATCCCCTGCCTCGCAGGCCCATGCATTGTGTGTGCATCTGTGTCACAGGCAGGCAGAGGTGCTTGGAGGCTGTTTAAGTTTAGGCAAATGTTTGTTCAATAGATTAATGAATTATTTCACCAACTGTCCAAACAGTGCTCATTGAACTTTGGAAACCTTACGAGGTGGAGGGTCTGTTTGTGTGTGGAGGGGAAGTGCGGGAGGATCAGAACTCTTTTCCATCCCTGTGGTCTTGAGTGTCGTAGAGTCAATAAAGGTGTTCAGTGAAACACAAACCAGTATGTAATCAAATGCTAAGCAGTAGCTTCAAGTGCCCACCAGGTGTACATCAAGCCATTGTTCATAGAAGAAATGTGCAGAACCTGGTAGCTGGAAGATCCCAGGAAGGTTTAAGGATAGTCTAGGCTAAAAGATGCCTATTTTAAAGCATATTGAGAGGACAGGAGAGGAGTGCGGAGGGCGATGGAAGAAACTGTTCTTCATGTAGAGAGGTAATATGGAAAGATGGTGAGAGAATTGGTCTGCTGTGTGATGGAGGTGCTGTGCAGCTGTGTGGGGTTGTGCAGTTTGTGGGTGCATACCTGAGGGGTGCTTTTTGTATCAAGCCTATGTGATCAGTGTGGCTGGACATAGCCAGGACGCTACAAGGAATTCTGCTGTGATTGGAATTATGGAGAGTGATGGTTGCTAATCCTCTGCATGTTACATTGTCACTCACGCTGCTGAGAGGAAGCTACAAAGAGGAAGGGAGCCCAGTCAGTGTAAGGTAGACTGTACACTAAGGCATACTGGATTTGAAGTACCGTGTGACTTAGGACAAGTTTTTGAACCTCTTCATGTCTTATTTCCCTCATCTATAAAATGTCATAATAGCGGTATCCATGGCAGGGAGCCATAATGGTTAAATGAGACAGACAAAATGTCATCTGCCTACCAGAGTATCTAGAGGCCCAGGAGACTTGATAGCTGTTATTACCGAAGAGCTGAAGTGTCACTCTAACACAAAGCAAATATCGCTCTTTCAAGTGCAGAAATAATCCGTTAGGGTCTCAGTTATGACAGTTCTTGGTCTCATCTAGATTTCTCTGTCTTTTATTTGTTGAAAATGATGCAACAAATTCTACGGTTTCAGATTATGCTGGTCCCACATGTTGATTTACCAAAGTAAATGAGAGAGCATAGCTTCCCTTGTTCTGGCAGGAAACAAAGTTGACATTCATTTTGGTGAGAGGGATGCTCTCCTGGGGATTCAGTGATCCCTCACTTGCCTGCTGTGTCCCCACATTTTCCAGCCATTTTAAACAATGGATGAAATAAAACCTCTAGGTAGATGGTGGCCATGCTTGCTGTCTTGGTCACTGTTCTCCGGCTTCCCTGCTTAGCATTCAAATAAATAGGTCAATGGTAGAATTAGGGCATGAATTTGAATGTCTTTTCCGTCTTCCCCTGCAGAATTACTGGAAGTCCTATCCTTAGCTTAGGTGAGGCAAACATTACTACAGAATATTTTAAGAGATGAAAATTTATTTTCATCCAAGAAATGAAACTTAGTTTGTAGTGGAAAACAACCCTCTCATACTTCATGCATTTTTCCTCAACATTTATATGAATCATTTTTTCTTCTCATTAGTAGACTCAGTCATCGAGCATCCAGAGAGTTAACTGACTCAGTGTCACTAATGAACTAATATGGACTTTTGATTTGACTTGAGATTACTAGACCACAAAGAATTCTCTTCTGATTTTCATGACACCATACTGTTTAAAAGGTGACTTTCCCTAAGAAGAATGAAGCCTCTAAATGTCTTTTATTGGCGTTGTATTGCTTCATAACATTTGGTTGGCACGATTTTGGAAGTCACTCAGCAACTCAAACAGGATGGGACACTGAGCACACCTTGGGTGGGAGGGAGTGGTGAGGACAGTGATTTGCTTTTGGTAGTTTGCAGAGATCATGATGGGTCCATTGGAAGTAGATGTCCTTCACTAACTGTCTGATGGAAGGCAGTGAAGAGTGCAGAAAATAGACAGGAACTGAGTACTAGAAAGCACTGAAATTTTTCAAAATTTTATATAGAGCTTGTCATGGTACTGGGTTCACTGGAAGCTCAAAACCAAGTGAGAGAGAAGGCAGGAGTTGTGTCAGCCTGTGTATACTAGGAACGGAAAAGTTTGGAAAGAATCTGTTCTCCCTCCCCCATTTTTATTAGTATATATGTGTTTTTATTAGTATATTTGTGTGTATATATACACACAAAGACATTTATTAGGGTATATGTGTGTGTGTATATATATATACACACAGACATACATGTACACACACATGATACAGCATGGTAACAAGAGCTTGAGTATTTTGTATATATACATATTGAGTCAACATTACAATCACTTCCCCA
>PVKB01006402.1:0-64060 GCA_004027205.1 Ctenodactylus gundi | reverse complement strand
CCCACCTTAGAAAAGACCTCGGGAATTGGCACGCGATAGGGACGAGAAATATTGATGGCAACTTGGAACAGTCCGAATGGACACCGACTTGGGTCCAGGAAGAAGAGGAGCATTATTTAATCATAACTTTCTTTTCAGCAAGGGGTCCAGGGTGGGGAAAGAATATTTACTTTTTCTGTATTATTAAAAGCCCTTTTGAAAACGTTTATCAAAGTAAGTAGTCATAGGACTGAAGTGGGTGATCTTTCATAGTACGTGATCGTTCTTCCTAAGTTTTTGCAGTAAGAGGCACAAAGTCTTTTCCAGTTCCCTCTCCCTCCTGTGAAACGTGTGTGAACTGCTGGAGCTCTCAGTTAGGTGGGAGAGGAGGGCTGGAGCCAGTCCTTCAGCGAGCCTGTCATGAGACCCCAGGTCGGGGCCAGCACCTGCTCTTCAGCAATCAGTCCGCTTCCACTATTCTTATTCGAATCATCTGGATGTCCTTTGTGGAATTGTTCCTTATTACACCTTTATAATGAATGTCCTTAGAAACCTAGCGAGAAATTACCTAGGAAAGATGTCTGTGAAGCATGGGGCTTACTAGTGATGGCTTTTATTTGTATAGTGGAACAGTTAGGATGTGTGTTGATAGACTCTCCCCAAGGTTTCTTTGGATTAATACGTTTTATAATTTAGGAATTTATATTGAATAGATTGTGTAAGAGACATTTTTAGGTGGGAATCCAATAAAAAGAGTTGAGTGATGGAGATTTGGTCGGGTTTCTCATTAGGTGAGAAGCAGACTGTCAGCATCATTGTCGTGTGAACAGTTTATAAAGCATGCGGTGCCGTTGACCTATGGATCCTGGCTTCTTTGGGAGGTCACTAAGTGGAGTGAGTGATGGAAAAATGTCCTGTGCTCCAAGTACTTGCTGTACGTAAAGCAGTTTAGTAGGTGTACTGGAGATCATCAAATGGAAGACTGCATCCTTGGTTTTTAAGGGTGTGAAAAGTAGTGTTTGGCCCTTTGTGCGGAAAAAGGAGATAACTTAGTTTTGAGTGTTGATGCATATTGAGAATCCACAGAAACATAACTTTTGGTTTTAGTCTTGTTAACAGCTGTAAAGGAAATTTCTGTGAATTTAACAACTGGTTGTTGAACATTTTTGCTGGAAACATTCAATCCAGAGTGTTTTGGTGTTTGTTTTTGTTTTTAAGGTGGTGAGGATAAATTCACTGCATACCCATGTTAGGCAATTGCTGTACCACCGAATTATAAATCTATACCCCATCAGCGCTCTCAAGTACATTCATTGGGGTTGCTACATGATTTTAAGTTTAAACTACATGTTATATCATGTTATATATGTATATATTTCAATTCCTTTATAGTTATCTGAATACTTACGTATGTTGTTTGATACAACGATGGTTTCTTTTCATCATGGTCAGCATTGTGTGTATTGGTAGGTGCCAGGAAACATCTGACCTCCTCACAGTTTCAGAGTATTTCAGATAACCTCGTAATTTATAGAGTAGTTTCAACTGAACATCTTTCTTTTGCGTCTATGGGGTAATATAGTAAATTGCAGCACTAATTTGTTTCATTTCTTCTTCCCTAAAATGGAGTGGATCTCAAGTAGGAGAGGTTGTGAGTTTATATTAAAGATTAGCCACATTTAAAGCACTTAGCTCAGTAATTAAAGCATTGCTGATCAAGAACAAGGATCCGAGTTAATTACCCAATACCACATAATCCAGGTGTGGTGATACACACAAGTACTCCTAGCACTTGGGTGGGTGAGGAGTGAGGAGGATTGCGATGAGTTTGATGTCAGCCAGCCTGGAGTATAGAGCAAGAACACCTCACTCTCTATATAAATATATATGTTGACCCAAAAGTGTTTTCTTCTTATAGCAATCTGAAACACTAGTTAGGTATATTTCTAGAGAAAATCAGTCCTCAAGGTAAGAGCATCTGTAAAAAAAAATGTTATGAAATAATTTTAGTCGGTTATAGCAAATCTGAGGGCAGATGCTTGTTATGAGAAATACTTAGACCTTAGTAGGCTTGAAAGCAACTAAGCCTGGTAGTAGAAATCTTACCTAACTTTTTACAAGTTCCCTTTATTCTCCATGATATGTTTTACCTCTCCATACACCTGTTGCCTGAAATTCTACATTGAAGTTTTGTGTTGATGCTACCCTTCCCATGGAGGTTTATCTCATTCTACCAGTCCTTTAAGATCTCTTGATTTCCCATAGTATGTTTAGATGTCAAAAATATATTTTTTCTTCTCTTGTTTCTTTTGTGGTCCTTTTATTGCTTAAAAAGTGTTAATCTTCATGTATATGTATAGTGTTTGTACTTTCTGGTGCTGTTCATTTCTGGTTTAATTCCACTGTGATGTGAGAAAATACAGGGAATTATTTCAATTCCTTTGTACTTATTTCAGCATATGCTGTGGGCTGGAATTTGTTGCCTTTTGGAAAAACTCCCATGTGCTTCTGAGAAGATAATATGTATTCAGTTGATGTTGGATAAAACATTCTGTAGGTATCTGTTAAGTCTTTTTATTCCATGTTGTGGATTAGCTGTGCATTTCTTCGTTGATTTTTTTTGGTTTACTTTTCTATTTTTAGAATGGGGTATTGAAATCCCCTAGTATGATTATATTGGTGTCTTTTTGACATTTTTTACCCTGTAGTTTCTGTTACATGTAATTGGGCGCACCAACATTGTTCTGATCTGGTTTAGTTTGAATTTGCTGTGTCTGAGAATAGTATCCCTAACTCTTGCTTGTTTTTGGGTTCCAGTAGTGTGGAAGATTACTTTCCAATCTTATACCTTCATCTGTGTATCTCTTTCAGAAAACAAATGGTTGCCATTTATTTTTATCCAATCCAGCACTGAGCATAATTATTGTAAGATTGTTAGAGAATTCTGTTGTTGTTGATTTTATTGTTATTTGTTCCCTTCTTGTGTTTTGTTTTAGTTGGTTTTTGTTATAGTTTTCATTTTGATTTTTTCTTTCTTTTGAGTTCTTTAGTGCTTCTCTGTGTTTCTTTGTAAGATTCTTTCAAGTGTTTTCTTTTGTGCTGGACTACAGTTGGTATATTTTGTTAGGGTTTCTTTCTCAAGAGAAATGTTTACTTCTCCTTCATTTTTCAGGCATAAGTTTTGCTGCGTACAACAACCTAGGTTAACATTTGCTTTCATTTAAGTTAGAAACTTTTTGTTCGAGACTCTCCTGGCCTTTAGCGGTACAATGAGAACCTGCAGTTATTCTGATAGGCTTGCCTTGCTTTGTCTTTCTTTTATGTAAGGTGACTTTTAATATTCTCTGTGTCCTTAATTTATGAGATTTTGATTATGATGTGACATGGCAGGTTCTTTTTTTGGTTAAGATTAGTTGGTGTTCTTTAAGTTTCCTATACCTGAATGTTAATATATTCCTCTAGATTTGGGAAATTTTCTGCAACTATTTTAGTGAATAATTTTTGTGATACAGGGCCTTACTTTGTAATTTATGCTACCGCTGAACTCACTTTGTAGCCCAGGCTGGCCTAGAACTTGCAGCAACCCTCCTGCCTCATACTCCTGAGTGTTGGGATTATAGGTATGTGCCACTACGTGCAAAAATTGTGCGGTGCTGGGAGAAGGAATGTGGGGCCTCATCCTTCCTGGGCAAATACTCTAATCACTGAACTATGCACCAGCACCCCAGTGAATAAATTCTTTCTACTTTTTGCTGTCTTCTGCTTTTTCTCTCACTTCTGTAGTTTTGAGGTTACTTGTCCTGAGTCATCCAGCAATTGTTGTTTCCAGCTACCTTGCTTACTTTTTGTTTTGGAGTCAGCTCTGTTTGCAGCATTTAATTCTTCAACCAGAGTTTGAAATTCTGTTCTCACAATATTCAAATGCAAATGATTTCAGATGAGTTTTTCATATTCTAAATTTCAGCTATATAGCTTTTCTGATTGTCTGTTTTTCTACCAAAATATTCCTTCATGTCTTGTATTGCCTTATTTATCTCAGCTAACTTTTTATTTTGTAGTGCTCAAGCTCAGTAAGTTTTTAACCCATTTAGGCTATTATTTATTCAATAAATTTCTATTTAAGTTCATCAACTGTTTCTTGCATTTATGTATGTCTTGTTTGAACTGATGGACTCTTTGGTCCACTTGTTTTTTGACTTCCTTTCTTATAAATCCCTTTGTCTCAGGGCCCAAGATACTAGCTTTTGGAGAGCCAGCCATTTTTGCATGTGTCTTATTGCCTCATTTTCCCATATCCTATTGCTGAGGGACTTCACCTTAATAGCATAGGCCAGACATTCCTCTAAATGTGTATGGCAGTGTGTGAGGATGTAGCCAAAAGTCCAGTCAGTTCTCTGCTAGGAATATGAAGCAAAGTGCTTGCATCTCTCTACCATCTGTGACCCACTGGTGCTGGTCCTCAGACAGTTCAGGAGGTCAGTGCCATTCTTCCTTCTGTGTGACTGTCTGTTTTTCTAGTTCTTTCCTGTGCAGTAGTTAAGAGTGTTTCCAAAATCTGTGGTGTGTGGCTTCTCTGTGACTTCTTTTATCCAAGATTGTTCAGACTTGGTCTCTTTTCAAAATGGCTCCTGCATATGTCACTTCCTCGTATAAGAAAGAGCTGCTTCTCCCAAGATGGCCTGGTGAGCTGCAGGAAGGCCTATTCAAGGGGCAGGTTGCAGTGTGTTTGAAATTGCACTACCTGCAGGCTCATTTCTGGAGGCCAGTACTGCTGGCTGCTGCTAGTTCCCATGGCTCGTGGCTCGAGGCTTACCTAGTACTATGGCTTGTGGATTGTGGCTGCCAGTTGCTCCTCCTCACAGCAGTTTGGGATGGTGGCTTCCCAAACTGGTGTGTTCTTCAGCCTCTGATGCATCTTCAGAATTGTAGCCTTCCTATGACCTGGTTTCAAGTCCTTCATCCCTCTTCTCCTTCTAGGCTAAGTTGAGCAGTTTGCATTTAAACTATCAAACTTTTTAGATCAGCCTCTGAGGAACCATTGAGCAGGACCTTGGTTTCTATCTTGACTTAAAAGAGATACTTTGTGTTACTGCATTTTTAAAAAGCGTATTAATAAAGTGAGAAGGAAAAAGGAAGAACACAAATGTATATATGTGGTGATAATATTTATTATTCCTAAGGGGCTGGATACAAGGCTCACTGGTGAAAGCATTTGCCTAGTGTGTACAGTTCCCTGGCTTCAGTTTCCTAGTGCCAAATAAAATTTAACTGGATATTATGGCACAGGCCTGTAATTCCAGCTCTCAGAAAACTGAAGCAGGAGGACTGCCATTAGTGTGAAGCCAGCCTGGGCAGTGAGTTCAGCTGAAACATTGGCCCTTACTGGCCCCAGACCAGGGGTGCACCTCTGAAAAAAGGGGTGGACCTACACACTCACTGATTCCCCAAACCCCAAGGTTCTAATGTGTTACAGAATTTGGAATTCATGTATTTACAAAAAAAAAAAATAGTTAAATTTTATGTCATGTGAATTTTTTACCACAATAAAGTTATTAAAAAAAACTTCTCCAATTAAAAAAAAGTTAATCCCTGGCCCCAATGAGGAAAAACCACCTGACTTTAGCTTCTTTAGCTCTCCTGCCTAGCAACAGCCAAACCTGTAACCTAACCTAAATACCATAGCAGCAGCTCCCTAGCCTCTCTACCTCCAGGGAAAGTCACCACAGCACTTTGCACACAATAGCAACCTCCCTTTTTCTCTCCCCCTGGGGAGAGCTTACCTCTTCACCTTAGTAGGTCTTGTCTTTCACCACTTTACTTTGCTGTTTGTTGGCAGTGTTCATTCTTCTACATTGGCAGAACAGGACTACTGATTTGAGCTCTGGTGACAGGGTCAGATGCGCTTTGACATTAAATACCTTACTGTTCTGACCAAAGTGTCCCCTATAGCAGAGGTGGTGGGCCTGCCCTCCCCTCAGTGTGTATGCTCAGCATTTACTTATTTTGTTGTTTAGAAAGATGTGCTCCCTATTAAGAGCACACACAGCTTCTGAGGAGGCCAGTTCTTGTGTGACCGTAAGAACTATAGTCTTCTTCCTCGAGATATTTGAGGGCTCTGCTTGACTCTGGTTTGAAACAAAGGCCAAACCGGATGCTCAGGGCTTCCTTTGTCCCTTAGGATATTGGACTCTGCATAAAAGCTACCAGCTGGAAAGATGGAAGCCAACTGGGATGAAGGGATAGCTTGGGGCTGTCTCTCTTTAATACCTCTGTTATCCTTTACTACTCAGTCCTCGTTGAGGGATGAGAAATGTGGCCGAGACATTAAATTGTGAGTTCATTTTGGAGACAGCTCTCATCTTTGGAGGCAGCCTTAACCTTTTTGTTTTGGTTTAAGGCATCTTACTCCAAGTCCGGGCTGATCCTGAACTCACTGTGCAGCTCAGGCTTGCAGTCCTCATGGCATTCCTTCTGCTTCAGCCTCCTGAATGCTAGGATTAAAGGCTCTTGTAGATTTTAATGGGTGTTTTATCCAATTCATATCTGATTGTGTTAAATACTTAATAGTTATGGTTTTTATCACAGCCTTTTCTGATCTTAATGTGTTCATCTTCATTTTTCTAGGATCCAACAAAAGTAAAGAGAAATAGCAGTACCTGCTATGGTTTGGATCTGGATTGTTCCTCAAAAGCTTCAGGTATTTATATATATAGTGGGATAACTGTGGAACCATGTGCTATTGGGATTGAGGCCTAGCTGGAAGAAGTGGATGTTTGGGACTTGATGGAGACTGATTGTATCAACTTGTTGAGATTTTGAGGGGAGGGGAAGTTACCCAAGGCAAAGCTTTCAAGTGTACATGGTTGACTTGTGGGCTGGAAAGTGAGGAAGGGTCATCTCCTCTTGGTATGAGGGGCCCAGCAGGCAGTTTGAAATAATTAAAGGGAAGAAGAAGAAACATTGTTGTAGCTCCTTCCTGGGGAGGCTCTGGCTTTGCCTGCGTCTCCCATACCTGGCTTAGTCCTCTGTCACTTGGCTTCTACCTACAATGCTGCATGCAGCTCCATGTGCTTCCACTGTTGCCTGGCTGCTCGTGGATGGACTGTTTTGCGACCTTCTGAAACTGCGAGTTAACATAAATCTTTTCTCCTGTAAATTGTGGATGTCAGGTACTCTGTCACATCAATGAATAAGTAACTAAGACAGTACCTGTGAATAATTTTTAATGCTAAGAGGAAAGGGAGATATTTTTTAATATTAGCTCAAATGTACAGTTGCAAGAACATTGACATTTCCTATTAGGATGATGGTATACTTGATGTTCGTTTTTCATTTGTTGAAACTGCAGCATCAAGCCATCACTGTTCTCTCTGAAATCTGTGTGTATATGCAAACATTGTCTGGTGAGGTGTTGCCTCAGTTAACTAATAAACCTGCCTCTGTAGAAATTTTTCAGTGGATGCCCAAGATAAAGCAATAAAGAGAACTGGCTTTTCAGTAGTTTCATGCTGGCTGTGAGTATCATGTCCAGACATTAAATTTAAAGTGAGCTTAGGATCCTCAGAGGTGAGATAAGAATAAAATCTTCCCACCATAACTTTATCACATTGTGCTTACAAAGGACATTAAAAAGAATTGGTGAATTTCATAAGTGGGACACCCTCTACAGTCAGTCTTTTGTGGTTGGTCCATTTTACTGAACATTATTGACTCAAGGTGGCCCCATTTTCATACAAAAATGCTTCGTATCTCTCTTTGTGGCTGCATTGTATATAGGTCCCACATCTTCTTTATCTTTATTCCTCTATTGATGGGTAAATAGGTTGTTTCCAGGATTTGGCTATTATGAATTGTCCTGTTATCAACAAAATAGTGGCATACAAAGGCCCCAACATGAGAGACAGTGTATTAGTTTGGGTTCTTTCAAAAGGCAGAATTTATAGAAATTATAACAAAAAGGGTCTATTTGGAAGGCTTACATATCTGAGGATAGAGGTAGTCCAAGATGGTGAGCTGCACATGCAAGAGCTGGAGTGTCCTATAGCTGCTCAACCTCTGAAGAAAACATATCATGTGTATATTCAGCAATATGATACAGATAGGCATCTAACAATTTTTTCTGTTGCCAAAAAGTTTTTATTATGGGGAAAAAATTGAATACACCAAAAAGCACAAAGCACAAATCACCTGTGATTATATCACCAAGAAACCTTTTAAAAACCATTGGAATATACTTCTAGTCTTTTCTAAATAATACATCACATTTATGTGTGATTTAAAGCCACCGGTTTCTAATTTTGAAACCTAAAGAAAAATCACAGCCCATCATTTCCTAACA
Organism: Ctenodactylus gundi; assembly: GCA_004027205.1. NCBI lineage: Eukaryota > Metazoa > Chordata > Mammalia > Rodentia > Ctenodactylidae > Ctenodactylus > Ctenodactylus gundi. The sequence continues at coordinate 55,743 of PVKB01006402.1, read as the reverse complement.
GTGGCGTTTCAGAGGATTATTCCTGTGCCTTCACCCAACCCCACAGAATAGACAGTTCTTTCACATTTTGCAGACAACAGAACAGGATCTGAAAACTTACATATCAAAATGACCAAAGCTCAGAGCTAGTAAGTGGCAAAATCGGTTCCAAATTATATGTTAAAACTGCTGGTTCTCCATGCGCTACTGTCTGTTGCTTTGAATACAGCACACAGAGCCCTCCTCAGTGATGCACTTGCATGTTTTTGTCAAATGACAGACAGAGGAAAGTCACATTTAACTTGCCTTAGGCACAAGACAAAAGAATATGTAACGTCAGCAGTCGGAAAGTGTACTAGTGTGATCACTCTTTTTGTTTGTTAGAGGACTCGTCTTAACAGCTGGGGGGAAGATCAGTACTTCTGCAAGCAATTTGCAGCAGTATGGGCCTGCATGTAAAAGAACCCAAAGCTGAGCACAAGATAATTCAAATCCTATTTCTTAAGACATTTATGAAACGGCACATTTCTTGGAGCTTGAGCTGGTTTTGCTTTTGAACTGACGAATCTTTTCTAGAAAAAATGAGATAACATTCATGATCAACAGCTAACATTTTAAAGCTCTGTATGCCGGGAACTATTTCTCATTTAATCCCACAGCAGCCCCTTGAAGTAGATGCTTTTATTTCTTGGCTACTCAGTAGGGACACTGGCACAGTGCCGCCACAGAACGGGTCAGGGTCATGGCTGGTGTTGAAAGTCGGGGTCAGCACTCACAGTCTTGTTTTAAGTACACAAATCTTTTGTCACTTTTAAGGACTGCATTAGAGAGAGTTCTCATGTTCTTTGGTAGGAAAGATTAAAGTTGAGGGCAATGCCCAACATCATGTGAATCGTGTCCCAGAAACTAGGTCTTACCGCTGGATTGTGGGCTGACTCACAGGCTTATGTTAGAAGTAGAATTGCCTGCATGAAAATAATAGCAGATGCCCCTATATTTTGCTTCAGTAGTTTGGCTTGGTTTGGTTTTGAACAGGGTCTTATTCTGTAGCCCTGGCTGCTGCTCCTGAACTTATTGTGTAGCCCTGGCTGATCTCAGACTCACACAGACCTACCTCGGCCTCCCCAGTACTGGGATTTCAGGTGTGTACTACCTTGCCAGGGCTAATTTTGATGTGGGGCTGGGGAGTTGAACCACAGGCCAAGTGAGCACTCTAACCACTGACCTAACCACCCACCCCGGTTGTTGTTACATAAGATTATAACACTAATTTATGAAGTAATTTTCAGTATTCCAGTTATGTTCCCTGACAATCCGATCAACGACTTGGGCAGAGTGATTTGTAGCAATAACCTCAGCTGGCAAGCTAACAGGCTGTCTGCTCATTTCCCTACCAAGAGGTAACATTTTCAAAAGCACTAACGGGCAGAGCTTCCAGCAGAGGCAAAACAGCATTTTGAATAGCAAGAGTGTCAGGTCTGGAGAACAATCCTGAAACCACAGGAAATGGCTCAGCATTTCTGCCCCACCCCTCTTGCCCACTCCCATATACCAAGACACACACCTGGAAACACCCACACTTTTTCAGGTGCCCAGCAGGGGCCTAAACTGACAACCACCAGCTAAAAGGTAACTTGTGCACTGGAGGAATAGCTCAGTGATTGTAGGGCTTGCCTAGTAAGCTCCAGGCCCTGGGTCTGGTACCCTAGCACGTCATAAACTGGGTGTAGTGCATGCCCATAATCCCAGCATTTGGGAGCCTGAGGCAGGAGGACTACTGTGAGTTCTAGGCCAGCCTGGGCTACACAGTGAGACCCTGTTTGGAAAAAAACAAAACAAAACAAAAAAAAGACTTATTAGTGCCCAAGTCATTCATCAGAGGAGAAACTAGTGGCCATAGATAGACCCCTTCCAGAGCCCCACGGTCCTAACAGTCCTGGGTAGCCACCGGGGACTGCTGCAGTTGAGGGTGCTATTTCTTTAGACTGTCCCCTACCGTTTAAGGGAGGAGCTGCTGGTCGTGGCAACTCACAACTCACCGGCCAGTTCCGGGAACCCTGCACGCAGCAGCTCTTCATGCAGGTGCTTAAGCGGATCGGGCTGTGTCATCAGGGCTCCGTGCAGCCAGATGAGCAAGGCCCGGTGGCCGTGTTCACGGAAGCTCTCCTTTCCTATGCCAGGGACAAGAGGAGAAGGCAGGCCCAGGGACAGCCGTGAGCTGATGCTTCTCTGAAGTGATCTCAATTCTAGTTATGGTGGCGGGTCCGTCTCCCAACAAGCAGTCAGGTCAGGAGCCCAGACAGCACTGCTGTATGAGGAGCAGCATTCGCACCCATTTCACACCCTGCCAGGCACCCACTGTACTGGCTCACAACCAAGTAAACACAGAATGGACCCAGCTGGGCGGCTTGGTAAGAGAGGACACCCTGACCCCTAGGTGGGGCTCTTTTACACAGTGAGGTAGCGCACCTTAGACTATTTTAGCAAGAGTTGGTGGTGTAGGCGTGTCATCCCAGCTATGTGCGGGGAAGCTGAGGCAGGAAGGTGGCAAGTTCATTCAAGCCCAGCCTGGTCGGCTTAGTGAGTTAGTAAGACCCTGTCAAGAGAAGAAGAAAAAGGAGGAGGAGGTGGAGGAGGAAAAGACGTAGCTCAGTTTGAAGGTTCCTGTCTCAATCCCCAGTACAGAGAAAGAGAAGGGGCAGGGGAAGAGAGAAGGAGAGAGGGACAGGTACCTATTTCACCTGGGCATCTTCTGTTTTAGTAGGTCTAGATTGGGAGTCTCTAGCTCGCACAGCCTCCTAGGAGCTACCACTGCTGTAGATGACTCACAGAGGTTACCCTCAGCAGCAAGCTGGTATTGTACTACCACTCTGGGTTCAAGGAAACCCCTCTGATGCAAGTCTGTAACTCCCAGGTCAAGATTATTCCTAGGTTTTGTTTTGTTATCTTTTGTTTTTGAGATAGGGTCTCACTATGTAGTCTAGGCTGACTTTGACCTACCTTTGTAGCCCAGGCTGTCTCAGCCTCCAGAGTGTTGGGAGTGTAGGCATGTGCACCCAACCAGGATTATTCTTTTGGTAAATACACATCAGGTGGCTAACCCCTGAGCAGTGCTGAGGGAGGTTTTAGGGCATGGGGACACAGAAACCATTGTCACTTCCAACAAGAGATCAGTTACAAGCCCAGGCAGGCTCCCTTGGGGAAGCAGACAGATGTCACACAGGGAGGGTGGGCTGTGGGGATGGGAAGAAGGACTCCGATCAGTTGTGAGGAGGCGGTGTTTTGGGGAAAGGAAAGCGCAGGTGAGGAAAGCGTTCCTGGGAAGCCACACACTGTTCTGGTCCTCGTCCTGACAAAGCAGTTTCTCAGACACCACGGGCATGTCTCTCCTTTGCTCAGAGCCCGCAGCCTCCCCTGTGTCTGCGGCCTGACCCTGCTTTGCAGTACAGTTGGATTGGGAGTTAATGTCATTACGCCAGTGGGATTGTGAACTCCGTTAGATCTGCTCAGGGTTCAGAGCTGATGGAGCTGAACATTCCTGTGCTTGCAGACATCCACTCCGGGCACTCCAGAGGGTTTTGTGGGGGTTTTGTTTCTTTCTTACAGGACGGGGGATTGAACCCAGGATTGTGTGCTCACTAGGCAAGCACTCAGGCCTGAACTGCACTAGTACTCTGTGAAGATTTCACTGAAACATTGGCCCTCCACCCCAATCCTGCTGGCAGTTACTCTGAAGACGCACTAGATATTCAAACCATTTAGGTCATCAGATTTCCAGAATGCATCCTGACTTTACTGCAGATGCCACAGAACGCTATGTTCTCAACCTACTAAGGAGGAATCTTAACGAAGTGACAGAAATCTCAGCAAGTGGTCAGTATTAAATATTTTCAATACATAATTTTCCATGTGTTCCTTTGATCATGTATCTTTAGTATTAACCAGGCAAAGTGCTGTGGATTGATTGCTTGTATTGATAGTTTGGTATGGAAGTAGTGAGTGCTCCCGGGGCTGTGCTCCTAACTCCCAGCGCTCAATGCAAATTCTGCCCCTGAGGAGCGAGCACCTTCCAGAGACCTCATGATGTCCCCACGAGGGGGTGTCTGCACAGGAAGCTTTGCCAAGAAAAGGACCTGCCACTTTGTTTCTAAAGCTAATTAGTTGATTAATGCCAGGAAAACTTTCCATCTTCTTAGGTTTTAGCCAAATCATAAAAAAGTAAAGTTAGCCTTGTTTTGGGATGTGTGTGTGTGTGTGTGTGTGTGTGTGTGTGTGTGTGTGTGTTTTATAGGCATGGATACATACTAATAATCATAGCTGCTTGCTAAGCTGTGGTAAGAGAATCATAAATTCAATATCAGCCTGGGCAATAGAGCAAGACTCTGTCTTAACAAAATAAAATAATAGCCAGGCCTGGTGGTGCAGGCTTGTAATCCCAATATTCTGGGAGGCTGAGGTAGGAAAATTGAGAACCTGAGTCCAGACTGAGAAACTTAGCAAGACCCTGACTCAACAGTAAAATTAAAAAGGAACTTGGGATATAGCATAGAATGGAGGATTTGGCTTGTATCTTTAGTACCACAAATAAAAATAATAATAAAATTAACTGATTAATTGAAAATAATAAGATAGTGCTGGGGATGTAGCTCGGTGGTAGAGCACTTGCCTAGTGTGCACATGGTCCTGGGTTTGAACCACAGCACTAAAGAAAGAAAGAAAAGAAAAGGAAATCCCAGAAATAAAAAAGAAAAAGAAGGGGCTGGAGGAATCACACAGCAGATACAGCACTTGCCTTTCAAGTGCAAGGCCCTGAGTTCGACTCCCCAGCATCATGTAAAGTTGGGTGTGGTGGCACAGGTCTGTAATTGTAGCACTCAAGAGGCTGAAGCAGGATTGCCGTGAGTCCAAGGCCAGACTGGACTGCAGAGCAAGACCTTGTCTCAAAAAAAGAAGGAAAAAAAAGAGAGAGAAGAAGGAGGAGGAAGAAAGAAGTGAAGCCAAGCTCAGGAGTGCAGATGACTCGGCTTGCTAACCCTCATAGCTTGGGTCTGGCTGAGATCCCTCCATCGCTTGGTATCACCTATGAGTTAAGCCTTCTGTAGTCCCTTGTCTCTCATGGCAGAGCCAAGTGCCCCGATGCGAGGTCCTAGAGAACCCCTTCCTGGGCTAGCGGTGTTGATCAATGGTTAGAGCGCTTGCCTAGCAAGTGCAGAGTCCTGAATTTGATTCCCCAGCACCACATAAACTGGGTATGGTGGTGCATGCCTGTAATCTCAGCCCTGGAGAGGCTGGGGTCAGAGGATTGACATGAGTTCAAGGCATGCCTGGGCTATGTAGTAAGCTCAGGACCAGCCTGGACTAAAGAGTGAGACCCTGTCTCAAAAACACAAAACAAAACAAAAAACAAGAACAACATTTCCCATTGACCTGTTGAAAGAGACTCTTCAGTGAGTGGAGGCCCGAAAGAACAAGCTCTCACCTGTTTCCTAAGAAGGGGAAATGTCAGGTATGTGATAATTTGGGAGCTTTGAGAGTCTGCTTTCTTCAGGGAAAACAAAAAAGAGCAAGCCTCCTGGCCACAGAGTCCATCTTTTTACCAAGAACAATCTCACAAGACACCCAGCGTCAGGTGGATCCCCCAGGGGTGTGTGTTCTGCAGAGTTCCCCATCACCTGAGGACCTAAGCAACCACCCCTCTTCCAGGTCCGCTGGGACTCTACTGCTGCCTGGGAGCACCAGCCTCTTCCTTGGAAGGTCTAGGACGGCCAGCTGCTCCTCACCAGATTGCCTCGTGTCCACAGCACCAGCAGCACTCACCTGTCCACTGCTCCTTAATGGCTCTAATCTGGTCGTCTGTGAAGCGCCACGAGCGGGCCAGCCTCTGCCACTCCTTGGCCTTCAGCTGCTGGTATGCCAGGTTCCAGAGGAGCGTGCGCAGGTGCCTGGTCTCCGTACTGTGGTCTGGCTTGAATGTCAGCGTGCGTTCTGCAGGTGGGTCCAAAGTGCTCTCTTGATGCTCCTAAATTGAGAAGTAACTGTATGGGATTTTTTAGACGTGGCACTTACTGCCTGGTTTTAGCGTATATACACACATTGCTGAGGTGGCAACCAAGACTGTCTTTTCAATGTCGTTTGCGACTGGACCACTTTTGTTTGCCAAGATGGAGACAACTGTCTAAAGTTTAGGTGTCGCCTGTTGGACAGAGTGAAGGTTTTGGAATGTCGTGCCCCGTGGTACTCATTGGTATTTGCCTGCCCTAGAGAAGACAGAGGGGATGTCTTGACAAAGGAAATATGACAACAAACATTGTTAAATAGCCTAACTTTCAGCCTGTACTCTCTTTCTTCTTTTGGGTATTTGGTTTCCTCATATTGAAACTTCAGCAGTGCCAGACTGGTTATATCCTTTTTTCTGTTTTGTTTTGAGGCAGGGTCTCACTCTGTAGTCCACTGTTGGCTGGAAGTCACTGTGTAGCCCAGGATGCCCTTGGGCTCATGGCAATCCTCCTGCCTCAGTCTCTATAGTGCTGATATTACAACTATGTTCCACTGCACCCAGCCAATTTGTACATGGTGCTGGGGGATGAAACCCAGGGCCTTGATCATGCTAGTCAAATGCTTTAACCACTGGGCTAAGTCCTCAGTGTCCTGGGTATATCCCTAATAAGAACTTGTGGCTAGTTCTTCAATTCTTCCTGCTGTTTAATAAATGTAAAGAGAAATTAGGAGCCTGTGTCTGGACAGCGGGAAGGAAAAGTGACCAGTGAGGCAAGAGTGAGGATTGGGTGGGTATTGTTTGGTTTTAAGCTGCCGTACCTGGGCTCAGCCCAATGGCACTCTGCCTCGATTAGCGTCTTATTTTCTGGCTTCTGGGAGCTTCCTTTGGGTCTGTTAGGTCAAAATAAAGACCTAAGGTGAAAACAACAGATCTAACCAGTCGAGATCATTTTAAAGGGAAAGCTTACAGCCTCTGGCTAGCACACACTTGGGTCATGAATTCAGCAGTTACTTTTGTTCATAGAATTCGGGGTAGGAATGATGACAGAGAAGGATAGGATGGAGTCACCCGACTGTGAGTGAGTTTCCTTTTCCTGATTTGAGGCTTGAGGAAGGTGTGGTTAAGGGTGGTCAGCAGCCATATGTGATCACCAGAGGATGCGCTGACCAGAACCCTCTGAAACAGCCACCTCCCTCAGAAGGCAGTGCTGGCATTCCTTCCATACAAGTCCATTTTAGACCAAGAATGGGAGGTGTCCATTACCCGTGAACAGAGGCTTTCTTCCCCCAGTCTCAGCTGTACTCCCATAGTGCCTAGTCCCTTGGAACCCTAAGAGGGGAAGTGAGAATGAGGGGCCTAGAAACCTGGAGCTGTGAGCACTTTGCCTTTTGTTCTCATTTTACCTCCGGAAACAATGACAAATCCCACAGAACTTCTAAGACCCAGGTAAAGGGAACAGGGCAAAAAGCTTCTGTGTTCACCTTTATTGGCTAACATTTGGATTTCTTAGAAAATTGATATGCCTTGTTTGTTTCAGAATTGGGCTGGGTGGCTGTTCAGGTTTCTACAGGATAGTGCAGGGGACTTAGAAAGCCCTGGTCCAAGAGTCAGTGGAAGCCCTAAATGGCTGAGCAGCCAAAGCTCTGGACGGTCTGCAGGCCTGTGAGCTCACCTGGAGTAAAAGAATAGTAGAAATCTCGTCACCTCATACAAGGCTGAGTTTAAGAAGCTCTCTTCCTTGTGAACCATTGAATTTAATGGAGGATGACTGAGTCGCTGGGTGGACGTAATAGGCAATGGACTGGACGGGACGGACATTTAAATTATTTACTTAAGCATTTTACTGGGAACCACTTTATATTAGGCCAGGATGTAAGCAAGTTGGGTGAACAAAGAAGAGTTAAATTAGATTTAAAATAATAAATACATTTGGTTAAAAAAAAATTAAGGGTACAAATTTTTAAAAAATCTTCCTTCCATCCCAGACCTGGACCCCAGCTGTCACTAGAATTAACAATTCTTACTGCTGCTGGGTCCTCCGTCAGCTGAATGCGAGCATTGCATAGGGAATTCGAAGTCCATATAACTCGTGTATCGTCAGTATTTGTCAGGAGAAAGGATTACTCACTTGTTGGAAAAAGAATTTATTGTCATGTTACCAAAAGAATTTGAAGAATGCTACCAGACATTAAAAATTAAACCAATGAGTATTTCTCTTCTCAAAGAAGACAGGAGACAATGTAAAGGACAAGGGACAAAGTAGAATGTAGTAAAGTTGTCATCGGTTAAAAAGATACACACACACGCACACACACACACACACACACACACACACACACAAACATACACAGACTGATGATTTTAGAGAATGAACATAGGGAGAAAAGGGAAAGGAAAAGGAACTATAGAAATGAGAGAAAGGGGAGAAATTTGAGTTCTAATTTTCAATAAGAAACAGTTTCTGCTGCCTTTTTTCTCTTCACTGAGGACTGAACTCACTGTCTTTATACTCCATCTCTAGCCCTCTTTTTACGTTTTTATTTTGAGACAGGGTCTCACCAAATCACTAAGTTGCCCAGCTAGACTGAAACATAGAATCTTCTTGTCTCAACCTCATGAATGGGCCACCACAGCTGCTTTATTGTTGTTGATTTACAGGCAAGAAATGTTGCATGAAGGCTGGTGTGGCCTTTAAAAGAATCCACATGCACTCAAAGTCTGCATTGCAACTGTTGGACCAATGATGGGCCACATACATGTACATGGAGGTGGCTGTGCCTCACAGCCTAGGTGTGGTGGGGATGTCTCACCAGGACCACCTAAGTGCACTCTGTGATGCTCACACAGTGACCCAACAGGCTAATGACTCATGGCTCAGAGAACAGCCTGATGTTAAGTGACCGACGACCCTGCCTAGTACGGGACACCCAGACTGTGAGTCAGTTAGACATTGTGAGACACAGGGAGACACTAAGTGTGTTTTACATTAAGGATTTGAAGGAAATGTCCCAAATGGGCAGCGATGGAAGTCAGCAGTTCTCTGGGACAGACGCTGGAGGTGGCTGTGCAGCCGGATGGAAACAACACGTCACCAGCAGTGGAGGCTGGTGTCCACACGTGTCAGGGTGCTGGGGGCACACGCCAGAGTCTTGGAGGGGAGGTGATCCTCTGAGAAGCTGCCCGAGTGTCAAACATCAGAGGAAATTAAAGTGAAAGAGGCAAAAACAACTTAGAAACAAGGCTTTCTGTGTTCCCAGATGAAGAAGCGTTCGTGCCTGTCCCAGAACACTGAGAGCCGCCAAGGAGTGCATGGCCAATGGCACAGCCTTAAAAAGGAGCCTTTCCCCACTTGTGAGGGCTTCTAGTGATGAACTGCGGCCACGGACGGTGAGAGGGCAGCACCAGGAGTCCACCTTGAGGGACTCAGGTGCCCGCGGAGCTGACAGCCGAGCTGCCCAGCATCCTGCACACACACAGTCTCCACACTCTCAGCCTCACTGTGGATGCGCCAAGGAGGAAGAGGAGAAGGGACAGCTGCCCCTCTTATGAATCAGACAGTGCAGGGTAGAGGGGCTGTTAGGATTGCGCTGGCCAGGGTGCCATCTGTTAGCGCAGGAAGGAGGAGGCAGGGACCCCACCAGGCCCCAAAAGAGGAGGGCAGCGGCTCAAGGGCCCCTTGGCTGCCATTGAAGTGTTACCTCTCTCCAAGCGTAGTACCTCTCTGCTTTAATGAGCATGTCCACAACAAGGCTGTGACTGCTCCTGGAGGCCAGGGCCAGGGCGGTCTTCCCTTGCTGAAGGCAAGACAAAAAAGAAAGGATCAGGTGGTATTGCCAGACAGTTGGAACCTGTAGTTGGGGAATTATCTTTTTTAGGTAGGGTGGTATAGCAGAAGGAAGTACTGGGGATTGAAATCAAGCCCTTCACAATGAACTACATCCACAGTCCCCTCCTCTTCTATTTAAAAAATCAAGATGGAGTCCTGCTAAGTTGCCAGGGTGGGGAGCAAACTTGCAATTCTCCTGCCTCAACCTCATATAGTGCTGGGATTGCAGGGGTGTGCTAAAATGCCAGTGTTGGGTGCAGATCTTGATCCTACACCAGTTCCTTGTTGGAGGACATGAGCTGTCTTCAGCTTCTTTGGAGTTTCATAATTATACCCAGCTGTAGTGGTAAGGGGGGTGTATCAGTGCTTATAAAGGCCCTAACATTTCCCAGCCTTCTTGCAGTATGAATAGATACAGCCTATGCATGGCCAGTGGTGTGTAATTGGACAGCACAGTGTCTTAAAGAGGGAAAAGATAGTATTTTCTTTCCATTTCTTCTCTTCCTAAGTAAAATACTAATCAGTGGCAGGAGCATGAACAGCCACTTTGGACCAGGAAGTGGAAGCTGTGTTTTGAGGATGGTGGAGTAATAAGGGTTCAGAGGGCGGAATCTCATTAAGAATACTGTCAACAATGAGAACGTAACTAATTCAGAGCATAGAACTAAGCTAACTATATCCTATCTAGAATTATTTTTCTGCTGTAATACAAATGGCATGAGCAGAAAGGGGTGTTCTGGATATAATTTATAGCATGTACTGCCAAGAGCCTATAGGGTGTCTTACACACATTACAGAAAGATGCGCCTTTCTCAGGATGCAGGAAACTCAAAGCTGGGGCTCCAGCTTCTGCTACATCTTATGCAGCACCCAACTTCTGGATCTACATGTTTTCCTGAACAAACAATGGTCATGCTCGTGTGCTCATCAGATGTCTCTGAGGAACTTGCTCAGGATCCCCGAAGATAATTAAAATTCATGATTGGAAATAACTCTCAGAGAAGCTCTGATCTTCAGTGTTTCCACCCTTATGGATCCAGAAACTTAGAGTTAGTTATGATTCCCTTGCATGGCAATGGGCCTAACTCCCGCCAATGCCAGGGATTTGGCTACTGGCCCAGGCCTAACACCTGCTGGGCTGGGGCAGTAGGGGGGAAAGTAACCAGCCTCCAGTCACAAGAGACAGTAATGAAATGAGAAAGAGCTGCATTTTACAGGCATTACAAGCTTCTGATTGTGAGCTGTCTGGATTCCGGTGTGTATAGACACTTGGATCACCATAAGTAGGCTATTTCGGGAAGTCGGCATTCTGGGAAAGAGTTTCAGAGTGAGAAGATCGGCCAAGGTGGGCTACACTGGAGTGAGCGTCCAAGCACTTCTACCACTGGTGGGAGAGGGGAGGGGAGAGGGGCCGGGCCCAGACTCTCTGATATCAATCCATAACAATTTGATGAATAATTTGAATCTTAAAGGTGTATATTTTACCTCGCTGAAAAAATAAAAGTAGACTCTTTGGCTGGACTCATGACATAGGCCTGTAATCCCAGAATCCTGTGAAGCTGCAGTGGGATGATCACAACTTTGAGCCGAACCTGGACAATTTAGGGATTTAGTGAGATCCTGTCTCAACACCAAAACTGAAAATTGAGCTGGGGATGCAGTGTAGTACGAAGACCCTGGGTTTAATCTCCAGTACCACATACAAAAAAAGACATACTTTGTTAGAGTGTAAATTCTAATTGATGTATGGCAATAAAGATTGGGATGTTGTTCTGCCTCCAGAAGTGCCGGTTCTCCATTTCACTCCCTTTCCCACAGGGCCTGCTGTGCTACCTCTGCTGAGGGCCAGCCGGGAGCCTCAGCCACCAGCCCAGCTGAACACAGTCAGGTCCACAATTACCCTGTCGACAATCTTCAGATCACAGCCAGCCTTCAGCAGGATCTCCACCAGCTCCACGTTTCCCAGGTCAGCAGCAATGTGCAGAGGGGTTCGCTGCCTCTGTGCAAGAAATTATTAAGATGTCATGGAAGCATATGGAGGGAAACAAATGTTCCACAGCGCAAAGACAAAGGGAAGTATAGGGGTCAGCTGTCTCGCCTTAAGGGAAAATGGATAGAACCGTATATTTTCACATGCGTATAGTGCATAGTCATTGCAGTACTGTGTACAATAGTGAAGAAATTGAGAGGAAGTTACATGTTCAGCAAGGAGATAGGAGATTAATCATGGTACATCTATAACCTAGAATAATAGACAATCATTAAAAAATTCAGCGTGGGGTGCAGTGTCTCACATATGAAGCCCAGCTACTATGGAGGCACAGGCAGGAAGATCACTTATGCCTAGATGTTCAAGATCAGTCTGGGCAACACAGGAAGACTCATGATAAACCAAAATATTTAATAATAATAATTTCAGCATGAGGTACCAAGTCTCATTCAGAGGCAGAAAATAGAATGGTGACTGCCAGGAGGCAGGGGAGAAGGACACATGGGGTTACTGATAGGCACAGCGTCTCCAAGTGAGAAGATGGAAGAAGTTTAGGCCCAGCACTAGGTAATCCCGACTCCTCAAGTAGCTCGGGCCAGACGACCCCAAGTTGAAAGCCAGCTTGGTTAATTTAGTGAGCCCGAGTCTCAGAACTTTCATTTTATGTGTTTATTTATTTTTAAGATAAGGGTCTTACTTTGTAGTCCCTAACTCACTTTGTAGCACAGTCTGGCCTCGAACTCACAGAAATCATCTTACTTCTGCCTCCCCAGTGCTTGGATTGTAAGGGTGTGCTACCATGCCCAGGGATGCAAAGTAAAAATTTTAAAATTGGTAATGGACTGAGGAGGCAGGCAGCTTAGCTACAGGTCATTTCCTGAGCATGCACGAGGTCCTGGGTTCAATCTCCAGTACCATAAAATGAAGGTTCTATAGGTGTACGTGTGGTGCTGATGGTTGCACAGTAGTGTGAATGTAATTAGTGCCACAGGGCTGTACACTCAAAAGGGTTTTATCTTACAGGTATTTTATCACACTAAAATATGATTTCAAAAATTATTTTTACAAATGAAGAAATATTTATAATATCATGCTAACATCCTTATGAGACAACACTATGTAGCTGAGATTAATTTAAAAATGGACATGGAGATAGAGAAGGAAACACTTCAATAAAATTAATAATGGTAATATCTAGACAGTGGGATAAAAACTTTTATTGCTGCTTATTATTTATTTTTGCAATACTGGGGACGAACCCAGGGCCTTTGCACTGAGTTACATCTCCAAATATTTTTATTGTTTATGCAGAGATTGGCTCTTGCTAAGCCAAAAAGTTGCCCAGGCTGAGCTCAAACTTGTGGTTATTTTGTCTCCGTGGGCCAGAGTGCTGAGATGACAGGCTTGTATACTGGGTCCAGCTTTTTCCTGTCCTCTTGATATTTTCGTGTTTCCTAAGTTTTCCACTTTATAATGCATGAAGGAAGACAAGAATTCTACTTTCTTTCTGGGGGGATCATTTTTCTATTAAGAGGATGAAAGTCACCCATCCTAACCTCCCATGGAAAGGGAGGAGTATGGATGTGACGACATCTCTCAAATATTAGGACAGAAAAGCACCTTGGATATACTGTAGCCCAGCCCCTGTTAACAGAGAGGGGCGCTCAGCAGGGTCCCAAAGTTGGGCAGGAGGCCTGTCCTCTCCCTCCCACTACACAGGGCCAACTTGCTGGAGGTGTTTGAAACATGTATTGAGTTCCACCAGCAGGGGACAGTGCACCTGCTGTCTACAGGGCTCTTCATCCAGGATGCCGCACTCCAAGCTACAAACCTCTCCAAGGACTATACCTACAGGGAACACAGGCACAGTGTAAGCCATGGGGTACCTGCGAATCTCATTTTTACATACTTGTACAAGTCAGGAAGACATGAAAGGTGCCGAAATATTAATAAAAGTTATCTTTCTTTAGTGAGGACTATATGCACTCTTCAGTTTTGTAACATACTTGTATTTTTTTTTTTTTTTTTTTTTTTAGTAACGCTGGAAATTGAACTCAGGGCAATTGCTCTGAGTTGCATCCGCAGCCCCTTTATCTTAAGACAGGGCCTCACCAAGTCGCTAAATTGCCCAGGTTGGGCTGGCACTTGTGATCCTCTTACCTCAGCCTCCCAAAGTGCCAGGATTACAGGCCTGCTGCATTTTCCAGCCAGGCCTTTGTAAATATTTATATGTAAAATATAAAATTTATTATTTTACATTAGTACTCTTGGTCTAAAAAAAAGTTTGAAATGATAACCAGATGACCAGTCTAACAAACACTCCTTAGAGTGGATCTAACTCGTTTTGTAAAAATGAAAATCATATAGGAGCTCGAGGCTTTGTGCACTTAACAAAGATTTGCCCATTAGGAAAGACTTAAGGCATGAACATAATTGAATATATAAGCATATTTAGCAAGAGGGCTATCTGTCCCCAACTTCAGGGATAGTAAAAGACACTGAAAGGGTCAAGATGCCCTGCAGAAGGGAAGACACAAAGCTGGAAACAAGTCCTCACCCAACTGAGAACAAAACTTAACTCAGAGGTTGTGCTATAAACACAGGCTGCAGGCCAGTGCACCAGGGGGCCTTTCCCCCACTTTACAATGCAGATTAGACTTAGTTGGTGGCCTTTCTTCCTGCCATTTTTCCTTCTTGAAGCCTACCAGCCTGTTCAAGAAAGTGCCTGTCCTGAAGTATCCTCCCCATATGAATATTTACAAGGCTCACAAACCAATCTCTGTCCCTTCCTTTGCTCAGGGAGGTGCCATTTTGGAAGTGCACCCTCCTGCCCGCAGGTGGTGAATATCCTCCGCTACTGTAAAAAGGCTACTCAGTGTGTGCAACCTGTGTTTTCTGGCATGGCACTCATGAAGCACTGCACCCACTGTCTTCAGTTAGTTGGAGCCGGAGGAGCCTGCAAAGCTGAGATGGGCTCTGGTTGCACATGAGGAAACGGGACCACATGGTGGGTTGGGAACATCAAGTCCCCTGTCCAGGGAGGCTTCTGCCCCTCCTGGAGGGCCCAGTTGGAGCTTTGCCCACCTCCTGGCTCCATTTCCGGCCAGGTCTGCACTAGATCTGCTCCAGTTGATTGAATTCCTGCTGATGTTTGGTTTTCAATTTCAAGAGGTTTCTTTGCCTTGGGCAAAGAAAAACACATTTGCTGTCTGTAATACAGAAACTCAGCTTCCTCCTCACAGGGAAGCGCTCCCTGCAGGGTCGGCAGCACACTGAGAGTGGCTTGGCACTTGCAGACCCTCAGGCAGTGTGCCTCCCAGCCAGTGTGTTATGGAAGGGGCCAGCCTGGCCTGTCCAGTGTGAGCAATTCCTTCACCTGATGACCCAGCTGTGCCCTGTGAAAGACAAAATGCACGGTGGGCCAGGGGGTAGGTGGAGATTACAGAGGAAAGAAAGAAATATCCTCTCAGAAGTTATTTATTTTTGGCTTCAAAGAATAGTTTTATGTCATCTGTATTACAGAATCTTTACCGCCTATAAGAAACAAACTAGCTTGTCAAACTAGCAAACTAGCTTATCAAATCAAGTAGAATTAGCAAACGGATTTCCCTGTGGTCCTCTCAGGAATTTTCAAGGCTCCCGGAGCTTCATCAGATTTCCCGTGTGTTGAAACACAAGCACACTGGCTCTGGGTTCCAGGTTGCCTGGCTTACCTGATCCAGGACGTCAGTATCATGCTGCGCCCTTAGTAAGCTATGGACAACTGTGATGTGGTTGTGGGTGACTGCCAAATGAAGAGGCGACTCCTTAGGCTGCAGAAAGAAAGGAACATTTCAAATCCAGTCCGTTCTGGCCTCACTGTTGAAATCCCAAAGGAACTCATTTTGGCAGACATTTCCTGAGTCTCCCCGGGGGCGCTAAGATCACACACAGCCTGCGTGGGTTCAGAGGAAGTAGTCGCAATCATCCTGAACCTGACCCCCAGCTCCAGGTCACTCACTCACTCGGGGACTATGTTCTGAGAACCTGCTGTGGACCAGCCTTCGCTCAGGATGCCAGTGACTTAGTGGTGACCAAAGGTTCATTTTTTTCAGTGCTAGAGATGGAAACCGGGTCTTTCACAATGAGGTACGTCCTCAGCCCGGTTTTTAAGTTTCGATTTTGTGACAGGCTCTTACTAAGCTGCTAATTGCCCAGGCTGGGCTCACTCTGTGATCCTCCCGCCTCAGGCTCCAGAGCACTGGGATTTGAGGCAGGCACCATCAGGTCCAGCAGAAAATAATAATCTTTAAAATTCATACAAATGTGCAGTGACAAATGGTGAAAAATGCATTGGAAGAAAAATATTAAGTGCTGTGAGGGGCTGTGTGGGTGGGGAAGGGCCGACCTGCAGGAGGACAGAACAGTTTTGCAGGGGAACTGATAGTTGAGGTTAAATATGGATAAGGAAATGTTAAAGGGCCTGCACTGCAGGGCTTCCCAGAGCCTTCAAAGGCCAAAGCCAGTGAGAATCACCACGGTGCAGAAAGAGGAAGACACAGAGCATTTCGTGCAGTGGTGTGATTTCTAGAGCCCTCGGTCTGCTGCCGGCTCTTAGCAGTCTGAAGCACAGGTTTCTTTGCTTGGCACAGACCAAATCAAAGGAGGCCATTTATTTTGGCAAATAGGAAAAACATGTATTTGAACCCAGCTCTGGGGAGATGGAGGGGCCTACTTGCCTCCAATCACCATCTGCCTGTGTCTGGCCGTGCGGGGGACCCACAGCCAGGAGCAGTGGGAAGGGACTACCCTGAGAGAACAGCCCTGTGCCAGCTGGTGTCCTCCCTTCCTGCCCCCAGCTCCTCCCGCCCTTGCCTAAGAGCCTCTGCTCAGGGTCCACTGATGTGGGTGGAGGGGATACTGGACTGGAGGCTTGTGCTCTAAGCCTGAGGAAGTATGGAGAAGCCACATCTCTCTCCACAGTGCCTACTACAAGTTCCTCCATTGTCCCTAGGGCTGGCGTCCTAACCGACTCGGGCAGGTTCCTGTTCATCTCCCACCTCTGCACAGTCCAGCTACCGTCTACTCACTGAGCGCCTGGCAGCCTGCTCCATCCTCTCTTCCCTCGTGGTCCAGTCAACTGACTCCTCACCCAGCCTTGCCTTTCTCACCACTAGGGCCCAGGCCACCTGCTTGGCACATGCCAGGCATCCTGGTGGCCTCAGCACCCTGCACCCCAGCCTTGGCCTCATCCTGTTGCTCTGGCCCTGGAGGCACCAGTGGGGACTGGCCTTTTGGAGGGGAGAAGGCAGCTGTGAGGAGGGAGGGAGGCAGGAGAGAAGCAGCTAAGGCTGGAGAGTGAGGAGAGGGCACCCCATGTGGGTGAGAGCTGGCGGGGCAGCGGGGGAGGCAGGGTGAGGGGCGGAAGGCCCAGTGGATGGGGCAGAGGGCAGTCGAGCTGGGTGGGGCAAAGCAAGTGGACAGCTGAGTGAGGGCAGCCTAAGGACAAAAGATGCTACTGCTAAGTGTCGGCTGGCTGTGTCCGCCTGATTCCCACTGTGGTGCTGACTGCACCTCCCCCACAGCTCATGCTCGGCTTTGAACACCAAGGTAACTACCTGCTTTTCAGAAGCCGTGTTGTTCACCATAACCCTGAGTTAGTCTGTTTATTGCTCCCGGTAACTTGTGCCAGGACATAGAGCAAAGGGGTGGCAGAGACAGGACTTGAACCCAGGCCTTCCTGACTCTACCGTCTGTACCAGGCTCCTTCCTGGGGCAGGGGTAGACTTACAGGCACGTAGTGAGTGGGCAAGAGTTTCACCAGCACACAGAGGAAGAAGAGAGGAGGGGTAGCTGGGACAGATGGCTGTCTGAAGGCCAGCTATGGGAAAGCGGGATATGGCACTGAGAGGAAGACTACGCAGGTCTCTGCTCAGGAACAGACTTCTCTCTTGAGGAACTAAGTATGGAGAGAGAGGGAAAGAGGGAAAGAGAGAGATGAGAAAGAGAATGAGAGCATTTAGAGACCCAAAAGAAATGGGCAGTATCCTTGCCAAGGGCCCCCCGCCTGAGGGGCCCAGCTCCTCCTGAGAAGCAGGAAGTAACCTTGGACTGAAGCAGGTATACTCAGAGCCGGTACCTTCCTCTCTGTGCTCCCAAAACTCTCAGACAAGGTTCAGATCAAATTCTTCTGTCAAGTTCACACACTACATAATAATGGCTCAGCAAGAGGAAGGCATGTTCTCACAGGAGAAATGAAAATGCGGTGAAAGCCAGAGGGATATTGCTTGTCTAATCCACCACAGAGGGCCTCTTTAATTCTATCAAAGTCAATTCACACTTCAGAAAGCCTACCTCAGTAGAAGGGACTGACTTTCAAAAGAAAAGGGAGATCATTCAGTGAAGGAGGAAAACTTTCACTCTTTTTCATGTTTATAGCAGTCTCATTGTTTTCCCAGATGTAGGGGATGATGGTAAAAGTCTCCATACCTCTAGCTATGTGCGAAAGTTTTGTTTCAGCAAATAGAAATATCTAAAATACAAAGATCTCACTTTGCTCAGGAACATCAGTGACTTACTACAAGTTATCTGCCAGGTTTTATTTCTCAAGATAAAGACCGTGTCTCCAGAGAAAACAGCCAGCTGGGCTTTCCCAGGAGGAATGCCTCCCTTGAGAACCATCTCATCCCCATGTGCACCTGGGAGAGGATCTCCCCACAAAGCCAGCCCCTCAGGGTGCCATGCCCAGAGCCCATGGTAGTTGGAATAGACTCACTTCCGTCCTCTTGTGCAGATCCACGTTCTCACTGAGGAGAAAGTTGACAAGGGATGCGTGGCCATTCCGGGTTGCTATCTGCAAAACGGTCATGTTGAGCTGCAAGAGATGGCGACGAGGGAAGGGAGGGACCAGTTAGGATCCAGTTAGCATAGATAGTCAGCGGGAAGGAAAAGAACTGTGAGAAAGGAAATCGAATACATTTTCAGCTATTTTGGGGGTCTGGTATTTCACAGTGGCTTTATTAAAATGTTAGAGTCTTTGGAATCCCTGTTCAGTAGACCGAATATGTACCCCCAGTAAAACCCTAATCCCAGTGTGATGGCTTTGGAGATTGGACCTTTGGGAGGTGCTAAGGTCCTGGGGGTGGAACCCTCATGGATGGGATTCATGCCTTTAATGCAAAAGGCCAGAGGGCTAGCAATTCCTTCTATGCCATCAGTCAGCCAGAAAGAGGTCCTCACCAGACCCTCACCCTGCTAGCATCTTGATCTCTGACTTTCAACTTCCAAAACGAGGAAAACTATATGTTTGTTGCTAAAGCCATGCAGTTTTATGGTACTAGTGACCTAGCAGACGAGCTGTCTGAGGCACTGTGCATCCAGCTCATGAGAGTTAAATCCCAGCTCCCATAATCTTGGAAGTACCAAGCGGACTACACCAGCTCTTCTGTCCTCATACTCCAGCAGAATTCTTCTTTGACACACACAGGTAGCTTGGTCCTGGCTCAGCAGCTTCCTGTTTCTGTCTCACTTTACTCCCAGCTCTCCTCCCTGCCCCGTGCAGCTGCGTGACTTTCCCCTGAGTGCAGAGGCAGCTGACGGCCCTGTTACTCAGCCTTTTTGCCCCTGTCCTTCACTGCCTCTGGCTGCCTCCCACTGGCCCCTGCACTCAGGTGACCTCATTAGGGCACTAGCTAGATGGCCCCCTGACCCAGGGCATGGCCAGTTCTGGCTTGTCCTTCAGCCCCCCACCAGTCCAGCATGGTACCTTGCCACAAAGCAAGTCAATGAAGCAGTTGTTGATGGATATTACTTACAAGACTGGCACAAAGTATATTCATGACCTACAGATGAGAGCACTGTGGGAAATTATTTTCCCAAAGAGGCTGCACCAGAATCTCTGGCCCCTCAGTTCTCTGGTACAATATGGCTGCCACTCCCCCGTCAAGGGTGTGGGGATTCCTCATCCCTCTCAATATGGTGGATCCTTTAACTGCTTTGACCAATAGAATATGGCAGAAGTGACCATGTTCTCTAACTGGCCTAGTAGCTGCTCCTGCTGTCTGCCTCTTGTAATGCTGGGTCTCGCAGTACTTCCGCTTGGAGCCCAGCTGCCACGCTGTGAGGGGACTAATGCACACCAAGAGGCCATGTGTTAGTGCTCTGGACAAAAGCCCCAGCTGGGCTCCTAGGCTTCAGCTGGCACCAGCCACCAGACACAGGATTCCTAGCTCAGTGAAGCCTTGAAATGACCTAAGTCCTAGCTGACATCTGACTGGCATCACAAATAGACTCAAACAAAGGATCTTGCTGACTCGGTGGTAGGCCTGTAATCCCAGTACCCTAGGAGGCTGAGGCAGGAGGATGTCCTGTTCAAGCCTGGCCTAGGCAACTTACCAACTTGGCAAGACTGTCACCCAAAATCAAAATTAAAAATGGGCCAAGGATATAGCTCAGTGCAAAGGCCATGGTACCACCAAAAAGAAAAATTTCTCAGCAGAGTGAGTCAATTCACTGTGAATGCTCTCAGAATCAAAATGGAGTCACTTTTGTCAGACCTTTCTAAATCAAGCCAGGAGATTGTGAAGGAAGAGATCGCATGCTTATATACCTAATAATAAGGACAATTCACAAAAGATCACTAGAACCACAAACTTACACAACAGCCACTGCAATTCCACACAAAAGATTCTTTTGCAAGGACGTGTGCTCAACCATTGTCTTTTTAATCTTGGACTAATGCCCTATAGCCTTATGCTGATTCTATGCTGATTCTACAGCCAGAAAGTTATGTTTTGAAATATCTTGTATATTCTCCTCCATTTTGCCTTTAAAGGCTTCCCCTGGCCTCAGAATTGTTTAATATATTATAGATGTTACTAGAATAGTATCATCTAGTTATAAGTACTACCATAGCAGACTTTATGTTGATTTTCTTTTCTTTCCCTCTTTCTTTCTTTCTTTCTTTCTTTCTTTCTTTCTTTCTTTCTTTCTTTCTTGTTTTGAGATAGGGTCTCATTCTGCAGCCCAGACTGGTTCTGAACTCACTATTTAGTTCAGAGTGGCCTTGGACTCATGGCAATCCTCCTGCCTCAGCCTCTCAAGGGCTGGGATTACAGGTGTGTACCACTATGCCTGGCATATGTGGTGCTGAATAATGAATGAACTCAGGGCCTTGCACTAGCTAGGCAGGCGCTTTAACCAATGTGCTGTACCTCCAGCCCCTCAATGCCGATTTTCTAGTGTGTGACTGACAAAAGTCTTGGATAAAGTGACTTTATTTATTTATTATTTATTTAGACATAGGATCTTGCTCTGTAACCTAGGCTGGTCCTGAACTCACTATGTAGTCCAGGCCGGCCCCAACTCAGGGCAATCCTCCTGCCTCATTCTCACGAATGCTGGGATTAAAGGTGTGTGCAACTACACCCAGCTAATTTTTGTGTGATGCTGGGGGATTGAACCAGGGCCTTGAACACACTAGATAAGCACTATAACCACTGAGCTACAAAAGCCCTCAGCCCAGGTCATATTTAGACTGAGATCTGAAT
Organism: Ctenodactylus gundi; assembly: GCA_004027205.1. Classification (NCBI taxonomy): domain Eukaryota; kingdom Metazoa; phylum Chordata; class Mammalia; order Rodentia; family Ctenodactylidae; genus Ctenodactylus; species Ctenodactylus gundi. Next base: position 34,423 of record PVKB01006402.1, on the reverse strand, counting down.
GGTAAGAAGTGCTTCCCCTGGGAAGATCTGAGGCTACCTAATAAAATGAATTTCTGAAAAACTCCTGGTGGGAACCTTCCAGTGAAAGAGGGAGGCTGTGGCACTCTACCTATGCAGCCCTGCAGACGCAATGCAGGCAACTCAACAGATTTTTGTTTAGAGACCAAGAAATGTATCAAATCTAAAAAAAAAAGGTTCTAAGATATCAAAAAACCCCACAAAATTGGAGTGAATAAATAATTGACGTACTCATTCTTCATTGATAGTTAAATGCAATGTTTAGAAATGCACATTTGCAAACACTTTGTAGGTTATGTTTTTTACCTCTTTCAAAGTCCCAAGTATGTATGTGTGTATCTGTTTCTGTGTGTGTTACAGTTCTCACAGTTGTAAGAAATCAGACCCAGCCATAAATCCATGAGCTTAGTGTAGCCAAATAATTGTAAAGGCAGAAATTAGAGACCTTTAGAGTAATTAACAAAAAAAGTATTTTCAATTTTTTTTTTTTTTTTTTGCTTTGTTTTGTTTTTGTTTTGTGGTACTGGGGATGGAACACAGGGATTTTGGTCTGAGCTAAATCTCCTGCTCCATTTAATTGTTTATTTGAGACAGAGTCTTCTAAATTGCTAAATTGCCCAGGTTGGGCTCAGCCCCTGAGAGCGCTTGGGTTACAGGACGGTGCCACGGGGTCCTGCTGAAAGTATTTTGTATTTAGAAAAAGGCACCATCCAACTTATTGAGGATCGAGGCTGACTGCCGGAGCTTTTCACACGATATATATATATATTTTTTTTTCCAGAATCTCATATGTGCAGGCTGGGCCTGTGCTACTTGCCATGGAGAAAACAAATTGGAGCGTGAGAGTCTATCTTTAAAAAGTGACAAGTACTGTTCCTTTTACCCCATTTTCATAATATTTCTTCCTGAATGATTAGGAAGAATAATGGGCGTTTGAGGAGATGTTAATGGGAGAACTGCAGAGGCAAATCACTAATTCTTTCCTAACAAAGCATAATACACATGGGAATTCTAGAGCAACCGAGTGAACGAACAATGAGGTCCCAAGGAGCATTCCTACCCCTCCACTGATGGGTGAGTGACCGCAGCCCAGGGGACATACTTTATTTGGAATGTTGATGTCACTTCCTGCTGCCAGTAGCACTCTGCCACACTCTTCATGACCTCCTTCCACAGCCAGGAAGAATGGTGTTTCTCCGTTCTAACAGAGGAAAAGTAGGTTAAAATTAATTGCCCCTTGGTGTGCAGAAACATCACTGAGAAACGTGTGCTTTCTCCATAACTTCTGCACATTACTCTGAAGAATGGGCAGCTCTACTGGGCATCTACGTGCAGTAGATGCTCACACTGCTGAGCCTACGGGCTGGGACTGGTCAAATCCCACAACAAGCCCACCAGGTCGGAGTGAATACTATCCTCATTTTCAGATGTGACTCTAAACCTCAGTTGAAAGGTGGGAAGCCCGGGACGCAAGTCGCCGTTTGGCTCCACGTCCTACGTCCTTCCCTCGTCTTGTTCCTCCCAGTGAGCATTTATTAGACCGTAGGAAATGAGACTGGAAATGAAATAGGACAGAGATGCTGGCACAAAAAGCAACAGCCTCATAAAACATGTAATCTTAGAAATAAGAAATTATGGTGTACAATGAAACACAGTATTAGAAGTTTGTACCCAGTGCAGCTTTTATCTTTACAACTGATTTAAAATGTTGCATATCATTAAGAAAGTAGGTTTTTAAATTTTTATTTTTTTTTCTTTGTTTGTTTTTGAATTCAGGGTCTTCACACTGAGCTATATCCTTAGGTTTTTGTTGTTGTTGTTGTTGTTTTTATTTTTATTTTTTGAGGCAAAGTCTTTCTAAGTTGTTAGTTGCCCAGGCCATGTTCAAACTTGAGATCCTTCTGCCTCCGGTTGTTAAAATGCTGGGATTTCAGTCCTACATTAGCAGGCCCAGCTAAAACTATTACTTGTTTTAAAAGTGACCTTTAGTTCCTGAAATGCAGGATAAACACTAGCAGAACAAAGTCAGAGCTTAGTTTAGGTGAAAACAGAGCTTCCTGGATATTTCCCTTTCTTCATGCAGACTCTCCTAAAATTATGGAAGAAATGCAGAACCTCTGCCCCTATCTCCAGCCATTTCCTCCCTTGAATGTTATTCTACTTAACCACTGTATTTACGTATACCGGAAGTTTTACTCGTAGCTAATTAGACATGAGGCATCATGTTAGCAGGAGGCAGGAGCATGGAGCCGGGGGTCACATCCAATGTCCTGGGCTGCGTCACCTGAACCCCTGGGACAGCCATTGTTGGCTTACAGATAAATTTCTCCGCATATCTCATCTTTTCACTTTTCCAGAAAAAGGGATGCAAAAAGGCAAATCTCAGTGGGAAAAACATTTGCAAAAGAAGTGGAGAGTTTACCTCTTTAATATAATCATGTTGAATAGACTTTCACTCAATGATACGTGTTACAGAAATCTAATAAACTCAATGCTATCAAGATTCAGAGCCAAGAGGTGAGAGGAAGATTTGTTATGCTAAGGAGCTGCTGCCTGCATCATTCCAAAAATGGTGAGCCTTGAGCCCAAGGGCAGGCTGCTTCTGCATACTGCAAAGTCTGCATAATAGGTTTTCTGAGAGTTTCACTTTAAGTGTCAGAGCGCACATGCACTTTGTCCTTGGCCCTACCTCATTTCCTGGGGGTGCTGTGAGGGACAGGCTCTGTTCTTGTCCTTCAGCTACATAGCTAGCTACACAGCTTCACAGTGTACAAACCCAGTTAGGGGGGAACTGTTTCCCCAGGCTGCTTTCCTAAGTTAACTGTGCCAGGCCCAGTTAGAGGGCTGCTGCCCTGGGGATCTTCCACAGGAGATACCCACAGGAAATACCGAGGAACTCGAGACTAAAGCTTATAGGTTCCAGCAACATTACCTCTAACAAGGAAAAACTGAAACAAACTAAATATCTAAAGGCTAAAGAATACTTAAATGAATTCTAGGCAGCCACTAGAAATGTAACCATGTGAGAAAACAAAAAGAAACGAAAAAATCAGATGTATGTGAAGTCATCCTTTCAGCAAGGAGAAAGTACAAAATTTCTATTTATGTTCATTTTTGTGTCAAATTTTAAAAATTTGTATTTCTGGCATGTGTCTTATAGGATATTTATTCAATCACAAGTATACATAACAACTGCATTCTTGACTTTCCTCCACGTTTATGATACTACAAATTGAGTTCAGGCCTTCATACTGAGCTACAACTCCAGCCCACTTTTTTTATTTTTGATCTTGAGACAAGGTCTTTCTAAGTTGTTAAAATGCACAGGCTAGGCTTGAACTTGTGATCCTCCTACCTCAGCCTCTTAGAGTACTGGGATTATGGTCCTAGTCCATCCAGCCCAACACTGAACATTCTTTGCAGATACTAGTTCGCTGTCAAGAGTGTTTGGTGGGCACTGCACTGGAACATGTTCATTCCACTGATTGTGCAACAACTTGTAAGAAAACACAGAGACCCCGTGACTGTAGGAACATTACAGCCCTTGATCCAAAGGGTAATAGTGTCATTGTACACTTGCCACATGCAAGAGAAGCCTGTCATAATCTGTAGTTAGTTTACTTCCCCAACATGCCCTCACTCCATGGAGCTACAATGAATGAAATTCACGTGCTCATGTTCCAGTGGTAAAGTAGCAGAACTGAGCATGTGTGAGTGAAATCTGCATTCAGCCCTGATACCCTAGGGTGTGACCTCTGCTGTGGCTTGAGTGTTTGTCTCTCTAGTATTCATGTTCAAACTTAATCCCCAAAGCAACAAGGTTAAGAGAGGGGGCTTTGGGATGTGATCAGATGGGGAGGGCTCCATCTTCATGAATGGAGTTAGTGCCCCTGTAAAAGGGCTGGAGGGAGTCTGCTTGGCCCTGTAGTTAGACAGGGCTGGAGAAAGTCAAGACAGAGGAGGGCCGGTTGGGGAAGCTTAAAGAATAGGCACACATCTGAAACAGAGCATATTTCATCAACCTTGTCCGCAAGTTAATGGAAAATGTATCCAGGCTTTGTAGAGTAATTCTGTTACGTGGGAACAGGTGTCTTTAGCTGACCATGCAAAACAAAGACCAGGCGAAGAGAAAAGGAGCTAACAGACCTCCAAAAAGACCTAGGGACTTTTCTGGGCCCAGCACATGTGCAACAAGAAATGTAATATGTCCTTACCTGATCTTTCCTCACTGTACTATCATTAGCAGGTCATGCCTAAGCATAAAAGTTCAAGAATCTCATTTAAACAGAGTGAATTATGGGAACAAGCACACCCAGGGAAGAGAAAATTAAATAACTTAGAAACACGGCCCTACGCAGAGTCAACTAGGGACTGGAGCAAACAGGAAGTGCAGGGATGATAAAAAGATGGAGCCTGACTCCATTCATCCTCCTAGACTTCACGGTCGGTGCACTGATCATTACTAAGCCTGGTTCCTCTCGTGAGAGATAGTGGAAGCAGTAACAAAAGCACTGATATCTTTCAGATACCAGAGACTTTAAGACACATCGATTTTTATGTAACATTGAAAAAAACTAGCGCCATCAGTTGACCTATGACACATGAAAGCTTTCTTGCCACTTAAATTATGTATTTTATTCTTGAAATAATTTTAGATATTTAGTTTTTTAAAATAACTTCCTAATTAGTAATTAATTAATTTTATGGTACTGAAGATTAAACCCAAAGAGCATCCTGAGCTCCGTCTCCAACGCTTTTTCTTTCTTTCTTTTTTGTTCATTTATTTATTTATTTATTTTATTTTTTCTTTTGAGGAAGGGTTTAGCTGAATTGTCTCTGTTGGTCTTGAACTTTCAATATTTCTACGTCAGACTCCTGAATAGCTGGGATTACAAGCATCTCTCGCCAGTTTCCAAAGAACCAGCCATTATGTCATTGACTCAAAGATTAAGACATGACCACCCCCAGCAGATGATTGTCAAACCTGTCTCTCCAGCCACAGCCCCTTCAACAAGCCTCACCCCTAATTCCTGTCTCCCGACTTCTCTCCACCTAAACTTCTCACAAGGGGCCTCAAACCAGACTCCACACCTGAGTCACCTGCCTAGACATCTGCTCCTCTTGACACGCAACAGCTCAGATACGGCTCTGATTCAGCCGTTAAGCCCCTGTGGCAGGAACCTGACCACATGCAGGATGGAGCCCATCCCTCGTCCCTGCTCAGAACCCTCCATGATTGCTGCTGGCCACAGAGGAGGCCAAAGCCTCTTCGCGACACAGCCCTTCCTCAGCCATTTGCCTTCCTCCTCTCAACTCCTACCATCCTGCCCCGTCTACCCTCAACTTCTGTTACCCTGAAAGAGGCTGTTTTGGGACACACATGCTCTTTCATGTTTCTGTCTCCTCCCTAGGCTCTTCCTTCACTTTCCATAATTGCACAGAGTTCAGTACCTATTTTTTTTTTTTTTTTTTTTTTTTTTTTTTGCATGCTGGTCTTACCCTGTAGGCATCTAACGTAGAGCACATCCTTCATCTGTTAGGCAGATATTTTTTGAATGAATGGTGAAGTACTGAATAGAGTAACAAATGAAGAGTGTGGGATACTTAAAAAAATGTAGGAATCTTTGCCTAGTGTAGGCTTGTAAACCAGGCAGTCTGGGAGGTTGAGGCAGGAGGATCACAACTGCAACCGCAGCCTGGATAGCTTAGCATTTAGCAAGATCCTGTTTCAAAAAATTAAAAAAAAAAAAAGAGTCGGGATATACCTCAGTGTGCATGCCCTGGACTCAGCCCCAATTACTACAATAAATAAATAAATAAAACAAAAAATAGAGTTAAACAGAAAAGAAGGCTGGGAATACAGCTTAGTGTAAAGGGCCTCAGCTCAATCTCCCACAAAAAAAAAGTAGAAAAAGTAGAAATCTCTTTTTTTCTTTTTTTTGAGTCAGGGTCATGCTCTATAGTCCAGGCTGGTCCTGAACTCACTGTGGAGCCCAAGCTGGCCTTGGACTCAGGGCATTCCTCCTGCCTCAGCCTCCAGAGTGCTGGGATTACAGGCGTGCACCACCACACCCAGCTTATGTGGTGCTGGGAAATCAATCTCAGGCCCTTGAGCTTGCCAGGCAAGTACTTCTAACCTCAGAGCTATTATCCAGCCCCCCTAGTAGAAATCTTTTAGCATTGCATTCTACCTGTGGTAACCCATCCTCATGCCACCCCCTTCCTGTCTTGCCTCTCTCTGTTCCCAGGCCCTCCGGATGCAGTTCCTGCGCCCAGCTGGAATGACCATTTTCCCTTACCTCATTGGTCTCATTCACTTCTTGCCACTGAGTTAGCAGAACCTGCACGGCAGGGCTGTGGCCATGCATTGCAGCCAGGTGCAAGGCAGTGTTTCCATCCTGCAATAGAGACACACTCCAGGTGAAACCCCGTGAAGGTGAGCGTGCCCCTCCCCTAGTCAGAGTTGCAGAGGTGCTACTGGAAACTTTCCCAGTCCAGAGTGTGGGCTACATTATTCATGGTTTTAAAACAGATTCATTTTAACTTTAAAATTTAAAAAAAAACAAACTATTAAAAATTATTTATGTTCCTATTTTTCACTTGCTAACAAAGAATGAAACAAAGTTATTTCACTTATTTTATGTGAGAATAAACTGGTAAAAGATTTCTGAGGGGTTTCTGGGCGCTGTGGTGCAGGCCTGTAATTCCAGAGCTCTGAGAAGATGGAACAAGAGGATGACAATTGCAAGCACAGCCTGGGCAGGTTAGCAACTTAACAAGACCTTGTCTCAAAATCAGAAATAAAAATGGACTAGTGATGAAGCTCAGTATGAAGGCCGTGGGTTCTATTCCCAGTAACACATGCGTGTGCATGCGTGCGCACGCGCGCGTGCGCGCGCACATACACACCCACACACACGTTTCTTAGCAGTCACTGTAGAATTCTTCGACACACAGTTTCCCATCTAGAAACTTCTCCCAGGGAAACCGTCGGAGGTTTTCATACAGATGGGGAAGTGTACAAGCCTATGGTGGGTGAGGGGCGTCCCTGCCCAGTGTGGGTCCCCTGTCCACAGCATGCCTCAGGAGAAGAGAAGAAACTGTGTGAGTTTCAAATGTAGAAATACAGGTTGTTAAGTGACTTCAAATGTTTCTGGAACAAAAATTGTGAATGTGATTAATTCACAGAAAAAGTGAATGGATTTTACCTGGCTAACTGGGGATTCCCTCTAGAGTAACAAACTCACAGCTCTACTTGCCAAATGCCATTCCCAAATTGCCACACCAATTGAACCACCACATTTTGTCATCCCACTTTCTCTTGAGAAATCTGACTTTAGCTCACCTTGTCTTTTTCCAAAGTATGCAGATTCAGGGACATAAGCCTTTCTATCATTTCAACGTGGCCCCTCTCAGCTGCCAAAAGGAACGGTTTTCTTCCTCTCTGAAAAGCAATACCAAACTGCAGCATTAATCACACACACACGGGAAACAAACATGACCCCTGTCAAGGCAGACTTGATTCTCAGGGTGATGCGGTGGCCAGGAAGGTACTTCTGGCTGTAGCATTCCAGGCTCCTAAGAGGGGAGGAAGGTGAAAGTGTCTGGGAACCTAGATTAGGTCCAAATCTGGACCATCAGCCCAAACTGGGGGTGCTGCACATCAGCATGGATCTGGTTTCATGGTGACAAGAAGCTGTTCAGAAGAGGACCTCAGACACGCAGGGAGGTGCTCATCACCGCCCCGAGGCCACACTCTGCCACAGATATAGTGGTGCTATGACCTTTGCATAGGTTGTCAGGAGTTCTTTCACATTGTGATTTATGCCAGGCCAGACCATCCCAGCATCACACTGTGCCTTCCTAATGAAATGGTGGTGTTTGCTTGTTTCTGTGGTGTTGAACATAGAACCCAAGGCCTTTCCACTGAGCTGCATCCCTAGCCCATTCCTAGTGTTGATTTTGTGTTGGTGTCTTGCCAAGTTGCCCAGAATAGGTTTGAGCTTTTGGTCCTCCTGCATCAGCCTCCTAGAGTTCTGGGATCAGATTACAGGCTCCTGTTACCAGGCCTAACTCCTGATACAAATGTCCAAAATGGAACATCTTTGTCATTATATTTTATGTAGCTCATTCAGACGTGATATCTTAGCAACTGCTTTTATGCTGTCCTTGCTGTGTGTATATTTAACTCCCATTTTTATGAAGACTCAGTAGGAAAACTCTCACCAACAAATATAACAGGGAAGTGAAGCATTATCCAGAAACTGTAGCTGAAGTATTTAAGTTTTGATTCATTAAAAAGTTCACATATGGACTTTTTTTTGGTAGTGCTGGGGATTGAACCTAAAGCCTTTAAAGTTAGCCCTTTTTATGACTTATTAGGGTACAGGATCTTACTCAGACACTGATTTGCCTAGGCTGGGCATGAACTTGCAATCTTCCTGCCTCAACCTCCCAGAGTGCTAAGATCACAGATGTGTGTCACCAGAAATATACAACTTCTGACCGGTAATATTCAAATATACAATTTTCTGACTGGTAATTTCTCCAGCTTTTCATCTTGCCAAGTAAGATTGTGTTTGCAATAGCCAAAATGCCATCTATAAAATAGAAAGACTCATAAAAACTTGATTTTCTAACTTGAAGTATTTAAAAGCTGGCCAATGAAATTGGGGTGACTAAACAGGGGCAGGCATATTTTCTTCCATTAAAGAGAAAACATTCCCCCTTGGCTTATTAACTGAAAGCATAGTAAGATGTCTGAAATGTGGGGAGGGAGAATTTTCAGGTCTGATGAAATTTTTTTCAAATGGAAAATTCACACATGAAGACTTAAATCTCTTTGTAAATCAAGTTGTGAATCTGAGGTTTGTCATCGGATCTTGTTCTAATGCAGTTTGAAAAGAAGCATCATATCCAGTATTAAATAACAAGCCCCCATTAACATAAGAAAAAAGGAAAATGCTGAAATGGTGTATTAGTTTGGGTTCTTTAAGAAGACAGAATTTACAGATTTTATAACAAAAAGAATCTATTGGGAAGGCTTACAAATCCAAGGATAGAGATAGTCCAAGATGGCTGCTCAGCCGGGAAGTAGATCTCCCATCGGGGACCGCAGGACAGCTGGTGACTTGAGAGTCTGCTACAGATCTCAGTTGTTCAAAGAACAATAGCAAAGGCTGGAACATGAAGATGGGTGACTGAAGAGCAGCGACTGGAAGACAGGTGCAAGTTGAGACTGGAACCAATCTGTGATGAAGATCTGCACTGTGTAGCAAGTCAGCATCCTTAGATAGTTGCAAAGGTGAGAGATTTCCCAGAGGAAGAAGCTGTAACAATCTTCCCTTTTCCTTCCTCTTATACCGTTGAAGTTCCTGTTGGCCCTCCCACATCTGGATGGATGCTCTCCCCTCATTAACTGGCCAACAAGTCACTCTCTAATCCAGGCTGGTTCTCAATTCCCAGTCTACGCGTGGTGCCCAAATCCTAATCCAGGTGTGGTTCCTGTTCCCTCAAGTTGACATAACCTTTCAGTGGTCACAAATGGGAAATGGCAAAACCAAAGCAATGTTGGGAATGAGGGGGTCATTGCTCAGTGGTTAAAGCACTTGTCTACTGTGCACATGGCCCTGGGTTTAACTGCCCAGCAACACATAAAAATTAGCAGGGCATGGTGGTACACACATGCAAACTCAGCACTCAGGGAACTGAAGCAGGAAGATTGTCATGAGTTCAAGGCCAGCATGGCCTACAAAGCAAGACTCTATGTCAAAAATACACAAACAAACAAACAAACAAACAAACAAACAAACACAAAGTCTCCAGAGCTCAGTCCTGAGTGCTCTGTGTCCATGTGTGTATGGCATCTGGAGAAACATCCTAGCACTCAGACATTCTCATCCTTCATGTGTTTGGAGCAGGTGTGTTGCCCATGGGATCTACAGTCCCACTCCTTCAAAGCCTGAAGGCCTCACTCTGTTGTCACTCTGGTGAATCAATAAAAAGGGACAAAGGGAAGAAGGGCTGCATAGAGTCACAGTGTGCTCCCTGCAACTGAGGCACCTACTAGTCTTGAGCCATCTGGAAATTACAGGCCAGAAATTATTGTGTCTGATTTATATAAATATTTGCAAAATAGTGAAAAGAGAAAAAGGTTCATGTACACAGACCACAAAAGGAGAAAAAAGGACACAGCTTGATTGTAGCTAGATGAAAACTTTTGGTCACACATCCTAAGGTATTCGTCTACACACTCAATCAACAAGTAGGCAATAGAGTGGCCAAGAAGGGAAAATACAGTTGCTTAAAAAGAAGCTCAGTTTCAACCTGGCCCTGATCAAACAGGTTGGAAATCCAACACTCTGGAAGGCCAAGGCAGGAGGACTGCAAGTTCAAGCCCAGTCTCTCTTCTTTGACTCTTTCTGTAGTCCAGTCTGGCCCTGAACTCACTGTGTAGCCCAGGCTGGCCTCAAACCCATGGCATTCCTTCTGCCTCAGCCTCTTGAATGCTGGGATTACAGGCATGAGCCACCACACCCAGGTATGTGGTGCTGGGGAATTGAACTCGGGCTAACTGCTGGGCTGTTCCTCCAGCTCTTCCATCTCTTGTTGTTGTTGTTGTTGTTGTTGTTGTTGTTGTTGTTGTTGTTGTTAGCTTCTTTTTTTGTTTTGAGACTCTGTCTTAAAATTAACAATGAATGAGACTGTAAGTCAATGTGAAGGTCCTGAGCTCCACATCACAAAAAAAAAAAAAAGAACAGAACAGAACAGAATGAACAACAACAACAAAAAGAACCCCAGAAGCTCAGAGTCCAACAGGGAAGATGGTGCAGCTGCCTCAGTTCATGGTAACCGGGTTCCATGAACACAGGACTTGGGCACAAAAGTCAGCGCCCACGTGTCTGGGCTGAGGCAACACTGACGGTAGGGGGCGCCCTTTCAGGCTGCTGATGCACGGGTCAGGATGGAGGAGCACCTGTTACCTGATTTCTGCCCTGAATTTTTCCTACTGGCCCATTTTGTGACTCCTGCCTCTTGACCACAGCGCTGCATTCATGGTTGGCGCCTCCACACCGCCCTATTCAGAGTCAACCAGGCGACCGGTTTTCTGACATACTCTATTTTTGTTCTAGCGTCACCATTGCGGTGGTCAGCAGCCCTCCATGCCAAGGCCCAGGAGCCCTGACCGAGAAGGAAGCCAGCGCAGGGAGAGTGTTGGGGAAATGTGGGAAGAGGCAAGAGCTTGGATGCCGTCCACTTCCTTCCTGGAACTTGTGGGTTCAGCTGTACCCGGAGTTATTCATGCCCAGCTTCAGTAACCTAATGAAGTGTCTTTTTTAAAAAAAAAAAAATTATTTTGGGTAGGGCCACACTTGTAATCCTAGCTACTTGAGAGGCTGAGGGAGGAGGATCACCAGTCTGACGCCAGTCTAGGCAATTGATTTCCCAGCACCACATAAACTGGATGTGTTGGCACACACTTGTAATCCCAGCTATTGGGAGGTTGAGGCAGTAAGATTGCCATGAGTTCAAGCCCAACCTGGGGTTCCTAGTGAGTTCATCCAGAACTGCACAGAGAGACCCTGTCTCTAAAAAGGAAGGTAAGTAAACAAATAAATAGAGTCATGGATGTAGGTCAGTGATACAACAGTTGTCTGGCATGGGCAAGGCCATTAGTTTGACTCCTAATACTGCAAAAGGAAAAAATGTTTGAGCTGGGATTCTGTCTCCTTTGACTAGAAAGTTTCCTTGATGCAACTGCACTGTGACACAGAAAATGAGTGACTTTAGAGCCCTCTAGGTTCCACTAAATAGTTCAGACAATTAGCCAGGGCCACCTATGCTCTTGTCTGCTGGAAAGATTTAGGACAGGAGCTCAGCCTGTAGGTATCAGCACAGCCCCTTCTCCCCCGACCCCACAGTCCACACAGCATCCAGTGGCTACTGTCCTTGATTGTCCACATGAGCACCTAGGTGCAGAGTAACAAGAGCCACATTGCATAGGTGTGAGAGCCACCCTAGCCGAGAAATAAATACAATAATGTCTTCTGGGCTGGGGATATAGCTCAGTGGTCAGAGGTCATGTCTAGCTGCACCAGGTGTTGGATCTAACTTTATTTTGAACACAAGGATAGAGGGGTAGAAACCTCTGCTAACTGGAAAAGGGCCCAAAGGAGGCTCATGTTGCCTGTGTTAGCTCTCAGAATTTGATTAGGATCAGGTTTCTGGCCTTTGTTTTGTGGGGTAGATTGATACATAGGCTTGTTGCGTCTTTAAGGGGGTTGGGATATGATGAGGTGGTAAGACAAAGAGCATAAGAAAAAACAAGGGCTGACCTTGTGTAACCTTGATTATGTCCTGAAGCTGCAGGCTTTTTAGAAGAATAAATTTTTAAATGATGATTTTCTTTGTTTCCTTTCTACCCATCATAGTTATAACCCATCTTACATCAATAATGATACATAGACAACCAACAGTTAGAAAAAGAGCCAGATCTAGCCATGCCTGAAGCTTTCCAGCGAGACCCTGTCTTGGCTACTGTCATTACTGTGGCCCAATGCCTGACATCCACAATTTAGAGGAGGAAAGGTTTATTTTAGCTCACAGTTTCAGAAGGTCACAGTCCCGTCATGGATGGCCAGCAAGGGAAGAACCTGGCAGAGGTGGAGGTGGGGGCAGATCTTCACCGCATTGCACACAGGAAGCCAAGTCAAGTCAAATCAAGTCAAGTACAGAAGCAAGGCAAGAAGCAGCATATGTCCTTCCAGGTCCCATCCCAGTGATCCGCCCCTTCTGGGTCCAGTCTCAATGTTCCACCCCTTCCTGGCCTAAGCCCCCACCACTCGCCTATAATCCAATCCATGTGCCTGTCTTGCACCCCATGCCCCTAATCCACTCCTCCACACCAGGCCGCAATCACCCAACAGCACATAGTTCCATAGACAGTCCATAACATTCAAATACATGAGGCTTTTGGGGGACATTCCAGATCCAAACCATAACAGACCTTTAAGCAATTAAGTTAGTGGTTAATGATTTAATTTTCTTCCTCCTCCTCCTTTTCTTTTTTTCTTCTTCATCTTCATCTTCTCCTCTTCCTCTTCCTCCTCCTGCTTCTCCTCTCTTCTCCTTTTCTTTCTTTCTTCACTGGAGACTGAAGATAAGAATCTTCGTTCTGAGCTACAACCTTAGCCCCTTTTTTTCATTTATTGAGACAGGTTCTTGCTGAGTTGTTAAGTTGTCCAGTCTGGGCTTGAATTAGTGATTCTCCTGCCTCAATCTCTTAAAGGGCTGAGATTACAGGCCAGTGCCACCACATCCAGATTCTTCATTTCTTAATCTAGATTGAGATTAATTTTTATCTTTTGTAGTAGGAAGAATATGAATACATATTAATCACTTTGGGGGTCTGTATTTGTCAATTTTCATTAAAATAAAAAAATACCAAAGGCAGATTACTTAACAAAGAAAAGAAGTTTCTTTTGGCACATGGGTGTAGAGAAGTGAGTCCAGGAGCTTCATTTGCTGCTTGCAGGCAGAGTCCTGCGGCCCTGCAATGGGACCTGGGGCAAGTGACAGGTAGAGGCTGTATCTCTTTCTCTCCTTGGAGGTCATCACTATTCGATCATGAGTCTCCACCCTAATGAAGTTGTCTAATTCTAATCACTCCCAAAGGCGCCACTTCCAGATAACACAGTTGTTTGATTTCCACCCTCTGAATACCACAGACAAGTGGCCTTGTGGACTAAACAGCTGTATGAGTTTGAAGGAGCAAACCATGTTCAAGCACACTCCCAGAAGCAGAGATCAGTTTTTAAAGTCTTTCGTTTATTTATTTATTTAGTGGCACTAGGGATGGAGCACAGAACCATTGCGCTGAGGTCTGTCCCCAGACCATTTTGGATTTAAAGGCAAGGTCTCATTGAGTTGCTAAAATGCCGAGGCTGGGCTTGCATTTGCAGTCTTCTTCAGGCTCTCCGAATGCTGGGATTACAGGCCTGGCTGGGCCACCAGGCCCTGCTTGATTTAGGCATGTTCATCTTTCCTGTGGTTGCTGCAAAGTTTTGCATCTCTACATAGCAAACACAAGGAACAGAAGATCCCCCCAAAAGAAAGCCCGAGACACAGGGAAGCCTGAGAAAAGACAGCGGTTATTAGAGATGAAGCATTTTTCCTTGTCAAAAAGCCAGCTATTGTTTTTAACTTTGTTTACTCTTTAAAAATGTGATCCTCAAGGAAACATGTAGAGGGAAAACGGCACAAAAGGATGACATTGAAAGTAAGGATCTTGTGAATGCATCAGGAGGCACGTGAGGAACGACGAGGTGATGAACAAGGGAAAAGTGCATCTCTTCTCCCATTTCGTGTGTGCTGTCAAGCAAGATAATGGAAATTCCAAATACAAACATGGTGCTGAAAATACAGTTTCTTTTCATGCCTTATTTCATTTTCTCAAACTTCCCAACCCATTGTAGTTACCTCCAAGCGGACCTCTGCCCAGTATAGTTCTTGCAGGACTCGCAGTAAGTCTTGCCTTACTCAGAAGAGGGGAAGACTGTCCAGCCAGCAGGATAACAAGGCCTGGGGGCCAGCCCGGGCCTCAGCAGGGAGACAGATTGTCAGGGCTCCAGGGCATGGCTACTTCTCCCTTTTCCTACTTAACTGATCAAGAAGGACCCAAGATTCTGTTCCAGAACTCATTGTGTATTTAGCCTAATACATTTTCACTTGATGAATTAAGAACATTTGCATAGAAACAAATATGAAGGCTGGAATTATTGAATGTAACGTGTTATTTATTTAGTTATTAATGCAATATTGAGGATTCAACCTACAACCTTTGCACTGAGCTAAAATCTCAGTGTATTTTATTTTTATTTTGAGAGAGTATTGTCCTGTAGGTACTCAAGAAACAGACACAGGAATATGACTTGAGTAAACGAGAGAAGGGATACTTTGGACAACATAGGGAGACTATGCCTCAAAAAAAAAATCCAGTTTCCTGGATATTTCTAGCCATTCCAATCTCTCTTCCCAAGTGCATCCATACTGTTTTCTAGGACCACATTGCTGGGAGAAACCTCAAAAGACTTCCCAGAGCCCTGCATGCTCCCAGCCTCATCCAAACTCTTGTGGGACTGAGTAAATCCATTTTCTTTCAAAGACCACTTCCCAGGAAAGCTTTCCTTATCAGCGTTTGGAGTTCTTTCCAGGCCAGAGAGAAGGATGTTACCATCCCTGGAAGGCAAAAAGGCTTTCAGTGCTTTCTCTAGACTAGAATCTAGGTAAGAGGGTTGTTACAGTTTGGATCGGGAATGTTCCCGAAAATCGTCGCGTATTTGGATTTTATAGATACCTACGGAAGCATGTGCTGTTAAGAGATGGGACCTGGTAAGAAGGAATGGGAAAAGGGTGTGACCATGGAAGTGTGGAACACTGGGGCTTGACCGAGAAGGGGCAGATAACCGGGACACGACCTGAAAGAATATATGCGAGCTGTGCCCTGTCCTGCTCACGTGGCTTCCTGTCTGCCATTTCATGAAAAGCTTTTTCTCTGGCTACACCTCCACCATGTGCTTCCACCATTGCTCACTGCCTATGAATTGACTGAGAACTTCTGAAATTGTGAGCTAAATTAAATCTTTCCTCCTTCAAGTTGTGGGTGGTGGGCATTGTGTCACAGAACTAATAAGTATCTAAGACACTGGTAAAGTCTGTCAAATATATCTTAAGAACTCCATGATACCTTTATACAAACTTAAATGGGAAATCCCGTACTAAGCAGACCATGAGGTCTTGATCCCACCTGCAAACTGTCTTCCAGTCTGATTTTTTTGACAGGTGCTCTGTCTTTGTCTCTCAGTCTGTCTGTCTGTCTGTCTGTCTCTCTCTCTCATATATTTGAACACAAGGCCTTTACACTAAACTATATCCCCAGTCCATTTTTGATTTTGAGACAGGGTCTCTCTGAGATGCTAAGTTGCCCAAGCTGGTATTAAACTTGAAATCCTCCTGCCTCAGCCTTCCCGAATGTTGGAATTCCAGGCCTGTACCACAAGGCCCTGTGAGACAGGGTCTTTCTTTGTAGTCCATGTTGTCTTCAAATGCATGATCCTCCTACCTTAGCCTCCCAAATGCTGGAACTATAGGTCTGTGCTACTAGGCTCAGCTTCACTGTGATAAATTTTTCTAAAATAAAAATTTCCATCCAAACCATTCTGAAATATTTGGTTCAGTAGTATTAGGTACATGCAAATGACTGCGCTTGGTACCTAACACATATTTTTGAGAAAGGATCTCACTCTTTAGTCCAGGCTGTCCTAAACTCATTGGGTAGCCCAGGCTGGCCTCAAATTCACAACATTCCTTCTGCCTCAACCTCCTGCATGCTGATACACATGTGTGTGTCACCAGTCTGGCTTGTACCCAGCATCTTAACAAATAGGTGTTGGAGGCCTGTATTAGCGTCTGTCTGTCTGTTTGTCTCCCCCGCTCCTTTGGTAATAAAGATTGAGCCCAAGGCTCAAGGCCTTCTCATTGAGCTAAATATTCATGATCTAAATCTTAATCTAAATGAGCTCATTTTTAATTTTGGTTTTGAGACAGAGTTTCTCTAAGTTGCTGATTTGCCCAGGCTGGGCTCCAACTTGCAATCCTGCCTGAGCCTGCCTGCCAGAGTGTTGACAGAGATTACAAGCATCAGCTACTGAGCTCAGCTGGGCCGCATCTCCTCATGAAAAGGGAATACCAACAAGTACGGTAAAGCTACATTATATTCCATGGCAGGTGACTGTAGCTTTGAGCCAAAGGCATTTCAATAAGATCAGAAACATGAGAATAAAATGTAAGTACCATTGTGAGAACTCCAGGGTATAGACATCACCCACCCAGGCTAGTACCAGGCAGTAGAAAAAGACAAGGAATGCCTGCTTGCTCAGTACCACCCATCCTCCCCACAGGCAGAGGTCAGGTCACTTGCAATGTCAGCATTTCCTTTCCATTCTGTGTTCCGTCACTGTGATGGAGGACACATGACAGGGCAAGGGTCTCCTGGCTGCTAGAGGCAGGAAGAAAGCAGAAATTGATGGAGAGGGTGTGAGACCTGCCCCTCCCACCAGAACATACCTTGTCAGGTTGGTTCAGCTCCTGCAGGTGCAGGTCTTGGATGAAGTACTCCACCACCTGTACGCTATTGCCCCGAGCTGCGAAGTGGAGGGCATTCATTCCGTCCTGAAGAGAGCCAGGGGGGATACACTGACCTCATGAATCCCTTTCTGCTGGAAGGTGGGCACAGGTTTTGGGGATCACCCCAGCTCTACCTGATTCTTGGCTCTCTGGTCGGCTCCAGCCTTCACCAGCAGGAGCATGACCTCAAAGCTCCCAGACCAAGCTGCTAGGTGAATCACCGTCAAGCCGTGCTTCCCCCAAAAGAGAAAAGAGGAGAATCCATCACCTGGGTGTGCCACAGCACCCCACCTTGATCATCAAAGGCAGAGCTAATAGGTTGTTGAAAATTAAGGGAAATGAAAATGTAGCAAAAGTGACATCACAATTCTAGGGGAAAATGGATACACTTAATAATTGGTGCAGGCACGGGGGGGGGGGGGGACACCCTTATTTGAAGGCAATAAAATGAAATGCTGTATTATACTATGTTCGCAAAACACAAATAGTAGGTATAACTGGACAGATCTAGACTATGGTGTATACTCTTAATTTAAAGTTAGGAAAGAAAAGACAATAAGCTGATGGAATGGCTCAGTAGTCAGAGCCCTTGCCTAGCAAGCACAAGGCCCAGGGTTCAATACTCCAGCTTCACCTAAGCCAAGCCTGGTGGTGCACACTTGTGATCCCAGCTCTCTGGAGATTGAAACAAGATGACTACAATATGATCGAGGTCAACCTGGCCTATGTGATGAGCTCAGGACCAGCCTGGACTACAGAATGAGACACTGTCTCAAAAAGTAAAAGTAAAAAAAAAAAAAAAAAAATGCAAGCTAAATTAGCCAACAAAAAATACATTATTAATGAAGATAAATGCTCACCAAAGAGAAATAAGCAACCAAACTAATGAGAAATAAAGAAAGGTGGTCCTGTATGGTAAGAAAATAGAAACTATTACTGTCAGATAATCTGGCAATGTCTATTTAAGTTGAAAATGCAACTAGCAGTTCCATTCCTAGAAATATATTGTATGAAAATAAAATGTTAAGACTTAATGTTATGTACACAAAGACAGTAATGGGAAGACTAAAGACAGAACCGGGTGTGTGAAAATTCTGGAGAAAGGATTAAATAGTTATATCATGAAGTCATTAAAGAAATGATCTAGGGCTACAGCAATGGACTTGAAAAGATTTCATGAGCTTTATTCAATATGAAAATAAAAATGGAAAGAAAATATATAATTCCATTTTTTAATAAAAGATGCAGTAATACGAACCCCACGTATGCACACAAAGCTTTTTCCAAAATGCCATGTTTATGGGTAGAGGCATAAGGCAGTAGTTAACGCACTTGTCTAAAGTTCTCAAGGCCCTAGGGGGTCCTGGTGCATGCCTGTAATCTCAGCAGTTGGGAGGCTGAAGCAGGAGAATTACCATGAATTCATGTCTAGCCTGGGCTGTATAGTGAGTTCAGAAGCAGCCTAGACTTCAGTATCTATCTATCTAGTGTTTAAATGAAAGAATACACTAACAGTCACACTGGCAGTAGTCGCCATCAGGTTAATTCCCCTCACTTCAAGAACACTTGTCCTTCTTGCCACTTTATCTGAAGCAGTTCCAAGGTCTTCGTTCCTAAGTGTCATCAAATATGATGAACACTGCTGCCAAGAGCCATCCAGTGGAGAGGCCGGCCCATAAAGCCCATGACGTGTGTCTTCACACACCTCATTCACTGGATCCGGCATGGTGAAACCTCTCAGTGAAAATAGCCATGAATGGTAAATAATTTGCATCGACTCAGGACTTGGAGGCAGCCACGTGAGTCCCGTCTGCAAGTGGGCCGGTAGGCAGCCGGAGGTAATGGACATGATGTGATGATAGGAACACGAAGAAACGTACAGAAAAGGATGCAGGCAACCTCAGATCACCACACATAGTCACCAGAGAAAGGGAAGAAACAGCAAGAAAAACACAGAAGAGACAAATTATCGAAAGAATCCCACTACTCAGAAACTAACCCAAATATTTCATTTTTATAAAATTAGGGAGAAAGAGAGCATGCACACAAAGCAGACTGGAACAGAGATTGCGATCAGGGCTCACTGATGTGTAGGACTGCCGGGGCACTTGTGTGTTGAATTATGAGTTGCTTCAGCAGGAAGAAAAGTATAGATGGGAATAATGACTAACACTGACTACTTCAGGAAGGCGGGACTGGAAATGAGTGAAACGAACATGTGCTCTCAGCCCGTGTCAGAGCAGTTCTTGTCATGCTCACAGTGTGAGCACGGGCTCCTTGCACGCTCACCAGGGGGGTTTGATTCCCTAGCACCACATAAAGATTAGCTGGGTGTGGTGGTGCAAACCTGTAATCCCAGAAGGGTGATTGAGGCAAGAGGATTGCCACGTGTTCCAGGTGAGTCCAGGACCAGCCTGGACTATAGGGAGAATATCTGCATCAAAAAATTACAATTCTAGTGTGAAATGAACTCTTATCAATGTCTGCACAAGTATCTGCTCTGGGAGCTGCTCCTCAAGCACAAGTTTCCCAAGGGAGGTTTCTGACATCACGTATAGCTGGATCAGTACAGGGGACAGCATGTCCCTGACAGCCAGGCTTCTTCAGGAAGGTGGGTTTGGGGCCAAGTGAAACAGGCCTGTGCCCTCAACCCCATGTCAGAGCAGTGCCTTTAGAGTGCAAATTGGTTATGTATGAATGCCTCTGTGAATGATTAAATGTGTTAAAAAATACTTAGTGAAAATTTTACTAAATCTAATGTGGAAAAGAGCTATATCCAAGTACAGCCTGTACCACCAGGCCTGGCCTGTAGTTAGTACATTGATGTTTTAGTTGCCTTTTCATTGCTGTGACAAAATGCCTGACATGTGCAAATCTGGGAAGAAAAGTTTACTTTACCTCACAGCTTCAGAAGGTCACAGTTCATTCATGAGCCGGCAGCAGCGGAAGCACGTGGCAGAGGCAGAGATGGCGGCAGCTCCTCAAGACATTGCAGACAGGAAGCCAAGTCCCAAAGAAAGGAATGAGGGAAGTAGCATATATCTTTCCAGGCCCTGTCCTAGTGATCTACCCACTCTGGATCCAGCCTCAGTGTTCGTCCTCTTCCAGATTTAGGCTTCTAATCCACCACATGCCTGAAATCTATAGTACACAACACACCTGCAATCCCCCACACGCCCACAGTTCACCCCTCCAGACCAGGCCCTGATCTCCTAACAGCACAAAGTTTCATAGACGATCTATAACATCCAAATACATGAGACTTTTGGGGGACATTCCACATCCAAACCATAATAATGGGTAACGTGGCATCTGCAGATGTGCTTTCTAGAAGAAAACACATTAAATCTAGGCTGGGAACTCATAGGTGTTGGTTGCATGATTGCCTCTACTTTGGTAGTAGGTGGACAACCTGGTCTACAGCTCTGGTGATGAAGTACGCGCTGTCCATCTATCTCTCCACTCACACATCTAGAGTTTCTGAATAAAATCCAGCCTCTGAAGACTCTGAAAAGTACATGGAAGCAGGTAGAAGGCAGAGGGAGCCAGGACTCAGAGCATGCAGGGTCTTCCCTGATTGTCGTCTGTTTGTTCATTGCAGCTGGACTCTAGACAGCACCCAGATGCGGAACTGGACACAGACAGAAAGAGGTCCAGAAGAGGCTGCTTTCTCTAGTCCAAGGAGCAGAAGGGTCCCCGAAAGAAAAGGGAAGGTGGGAGAACCCCTCTGCTTCTTCCGTTTCTCTGGTCTCACAGGCTCAGTGGAGCTGGGAAGCATGGAAAGATGACCCCACAGAGAAAGGATTTCAGGTAGGTGCCTCACGGAGTTGTGTGTTGTGTTTACACAGTCATCTCACTCTTAGGTATTTGCTTACCCTAAACGCAAAACTTATAGTTACACAAAGACTAACATTTGAAGGACCAGTACTTATAATAGGCAAAACCAGAAACAACCCTGATGACCTGAAAGTAGTTTAAGAATAAACTGTGCCTCACCTATAAATTGGAATATGTCTTAGTTACTTTTTCATTCCTATGACTCAATACCCGACACCCACAAACTCAGGAAAGGAAAGGTTTATTTTAGCTCACAGTCTCGAAGGTCACAGTCCATTCAGGGGTGGCCGTCAACAATCGAAGTACATGGCAGAGAGAGAGGTGGAGGCGGATTCTCCGAACAAACAGGAAGACAAGCTGAGGCTAGTTGAGACTAGTCCCAGTCCTCTAGGAAGGCAGGTGCAGCTTATGTACCCTTTCAGGTCTCTGCCTAGTAACCAGTCCCTCCTGCATCTGGGTGTGGCCACACACACCATTAATCCTAACTCACACACCTTTAGTCTTAACCGTAATCCACCCCTCCAGACCAGACCCCAATCCGTCAACATCACATGGTTCCATTAAAATACATGAGACTTTTGGGGGACACTCCAGATCCTAACCACAACAGAATATTTCTTAGCAATAAAAAGAAAAGAGTTTGTGCTACGTACAGTAATGTGGATGAAATTCAGAGGCACTTTCTGAGCGAAAAGGAAGTCTCTCTGCCATTTATATGCCGTTAAGAGGAAGGCAAAACTTCAGAGATTGTGGCAGCATAGGAGAGACTGAACTATAAAGATGTAGTACAAGAGAACTGTGTGGGTCACACAGCTTTTCTGCAGTGTTTCTCCCTTTTTGTTGCTGGGACTTGAACCCAGGGCTTCGTGCGTGCTAAGCGTGCCCTTGGCCACTGAGCTATACCCTCAGCCCTTTACTGTGTTGTTCCGTTGTGGGGCGGTTACTTGAATCTATGCACCGACTGTAACTCATACAACTATACACTAAAATGAAAGTTAATGGTATAGTACATTAATTTAAATATTAAAGTAGAATAAGAAGTACTAGAACCAGAGACACAGGCTGATTATCTCAGCATTCTAAGAGGCTGAGGCAGGAGACTCAAAAGTCTAAGCCCAGCCTGGGTAACTTGGCAACTTGGAGAGGCCCTGTCTTGAAACCAATAGTTTAAAAAATGGGCTGAGAAGGTAGCTTAGTGTGAAGTTGCTAGGCTCAAAGAAAGAAAGAACCTTAGAATATGACTGTCATCTTCTTGAGAATATAAACTTGATGTTGGGTCTGTCCCGCTGGGTTCCTCATGCCATGACAAAAGCATTAAACGAAGATGGGAAGAGTAGGTGAAAATCCTCAAGGCTCTGATGTCTCAGCACACAAAGAAATTGGGCTGATTTGTAGTTAACAATACGGTGTTTGCAATTCAACAAATTAGGCTCAAATCCCATCTGCACTTCTTCCTAGTTTCAGGTTTTCCTGGACAAGATATTTAATTTCTCTGGGTCTCAATGTCCTCTGCAGAACCCAGGCTGAAGAGAATCCATGACATACTTCAGACTTACCCTAAAAGTTACTAAGTTTTGGCCTCCCAGAATAGTAAAACAATTGTAGCAAAGACCATACAATGCCCAAGGCCAGAATAGCCTTGGGCCATTTGGTTACCTAGTTACAGCCAATCAGAAAGAGTTAATGCCAATCTGGCTTTCCTAGGCCTGGGGCAAAGCCAAAAAATTATAGATAGTTGCCCAGTTACAGCTAACCAATCACTCCACGCCCCCTTAAGACCCTACCCAGGCCATCAAAACACCACTCTCGGTTGGTCACTTTCAAAAGACCTTTAAAAATGATTGGGTTTGCCAAATGCCATGGACACTCTGCTAAAGTTAAGTGGTCAACACTGTCACTGTGGGAGCTGTATACTTATGACTGGTTCTATGTAAAATGACGATGTACCTATGTCACATTTGCTGTAACCACCCCTTCCTCTACCTCATAAAAAACCCTGCTCAGCCTTTGTTCTGGGCTCTCCGGGCAGATCCACAGCAATGGTGACATCTGAGAGCCCCAGCGTAACCCCAATAAAAGCTCCTTGTTCTTGCATGTGTGACTGGTTCTCTGGTTATCTGGGCCTCCCCAAAATCTGGGCATAACATCCTCTTCTGTACATTGGGTATTGTAACAATGTTTTCTCATAAGGCTGTTTGGCAGGAGGGGTAAATACCATAATAATTATACTTGTACCAGGTATATAGCACATACTTAATAAACTTTATTTATTACTAGAGTCCACACAGGAAGCCAAAGAATAAAGGATCCTGGAGCCAGCTAGTTTATCTGTTCTAAGTGCCTGATTCTACCATAGACAATCACAGCATTGGTACAGAGGCAGATACTAGCCATAAAGTCAAATTGGGAAACATCCAAAAGCCTACATCCGGGAGGCTGTGGTAAACAATTTAGCTACCAAATGCACAGGGCACACAATGCATGTGTTCTCTACAGGGTTCTCTACAGAGATCCTTTCACACTGCTGAAAGATGTATTTTGAGTACATATGAAGAAAAGCCACCTGGAGGGACAGCTCTCCTTGTGCCCTGGTTATGCTCCAACTCCTGTCCCAGCGTCAGGTGATCTTACCTTATCTGCGACGTCCACCCTAGCCTTGTGCTTCAGCAGGAAATCCACAGCGGAAATGTGATTTGCCCCCACCGCAAAGTGCAGAGCTGTACGGTTCATCTGAAGAAGAAGAATTTGTGTCCTTAGTCATCGGATCATCATTTAGCCTTTTTAGAATTCCTCATTCCCAGATGACCACAATTTTCTATCGACTGTATTTTGATTATTTAGCTCAACTCTTTGCTTTTCCTTTTGAAAGCTGTGGTGACTGTCCAGGAATCCTGCCTTCGCCTGTTGTTAGCTGCATTAAGAACTTGGTGAGTCACTGAAGGATGTGCGTCAGGTTGGGATAGATCCCAAACCTGTCATATTCATCATGGCGGGAAGCATGTGGTGGGGCAAAGTTGTTCCCTTCATGACAACCCAGAGGCAGCGAAAGAAGGAGAAGAAGGTGTCCCCTGAAAAGGCATGTCCCCAGGTGACCTAATTTCTCACACCTCTCATTACTGCTACAGCTGGTGACCAAGCCTTTAGCTGAGGCCTTTGAAGAACACGTAAGATCCATACAATAACAGAATGCATTGATAATGCCAAACAAAAATTGTCCAAGATGTTTGATCCTTTCATTTTTCTTTTCTCTATAGTTTTTTGGACTATAAATTATATTGAAACAAATACAGTGCTTTTGTAAAAAATGGTGGAAGCCAAAAAAGTCCGCCCAAAATAAAGCGATATACAACACTGCATACATGTAAGAAATCTCTGTTGTTGAAGATTTGAAGAAATTCTATGTGTAATCATGCTAACAATCGGCTGTAAACAGAATTACGCAGATGTCATTAGAAAGAATACTATTGATACAGTCCATGAGAGGCTAGTATTAACTTGCCTCGCCAACTGTAACTTAAGGTTCCAAGTCTCTCCAGCTACTTTAAAATAAAACCATGGCTTAAATTGTCCACATTGTTTTGCATGGACAAACTTTAAATGGTTATAAATGAATTTTGTAGACTCTGTTTCCTGCTGCTTGCAGAGTGCCTATTGCTGTGCTTAGTTAATAGCTCACCTTGCGCGAACAGACTAATATTGAGAAGTCCGTGTCTGTCCACGATGTGGAAACTGCATGCACTCCTTGCACAGGAGGATATATGCTCCCTTTATCTTTTCTTTTCTCTCCCTTCCTTTTTTTTTTTTTTTAAGTTGGGGTCTTGTTCTGTAGCCCAGGCTGGTCCTGAACTCACTGTGGAGCCCAGGCTGGCCTTGGACTCACAGCAGTCCCCTTGTACTCACTGCCTCAGCCTCCTGAGTGCTGGGATTACAGGTGCACTCCACCATGCCTGGCATATGTGGCACTTGGGAATCAAACTCGGGTGCTTAGCACTTGACGTCGTGCTTGCTAGGCAAGCGCCGCAGCTCTGACCATTCCTCCAGTCCCTTTCCTTTCCCTTCCACACGTACTTCTTTCCTGGCTTCCTTCTTCCTTTGGAGTCATATATTTCTTTTTCTTTTCTTCCTAGGATTGTTTTTGCTATAAAATTTTACCAGTTTTCTACTGCATGAATACTGTTTGCACCCAAAATGAAACACACACATGCACGTGTGCACACTCACATGCACACAGGGCTGCTCACAACCCCTCTACGCTCAATGATGCAGGACTTCAGACTCTAAGCTTCATTCCCATGACTTTACTGCTGGAACAGACTCAGATTTTGTGGAGCCTGAGTTATGTTATGTAAGGATCCCTCTTCATTTGGTTTTTATTTTGATTTTTTTTGTATTTTTTATTTTCATATGGAAAATTTATTTTAAGCAGACTCCAAAAATAATCCAGTGCTGTGTAAGTGAAGAGAGGTTTTAAGTCCAGTGCATTGTTTTTCTTTTTAAATGCATCTACCAGTGCATGGATTCACATAATGGAGTCCCAGTCAGCATTAGGGGACCCTCTTTAAAGCCAGAGTCAGGAGACATCCCATTGCAGTAGAAAGGCTTTTGTTTTTCCGGTCTTATGTAAAGCACAAAAGGATGGTGGCACATTGCTACAGCCTGCCCAGTGCCTTGGAAGGGGCCTGGACAGATATGGACCCCGAAGCTTATACCCTATTTAGTGTTACATCCAGTTCTGCCGTCCTTGCCGTGATCCCATCAACAAGTCATCCTCAGCAGCTGAGCTAGCCTCCTGCCTGTTCACTGGGAGAATTGCTGCTTGAGGGGCTGCCAGGAAATCCTCACAAACATGAGCAGTAGGGAGGCCATATTTCAGGGCTTGGCCATCTCTCCTAAAGCCCAGGCACTTGAAGAAGAAGGAAAGACAAAGATCATATTGCCCAGTATGGGGTTGTTCTGTATTTCATAAGCAGTACAATATAAATCCAAATACTCCTTTGGATTTGAAAGTCAGAAAAACCTAAGCACAGGGGATGTCACTTGTTATGGTTTGGATATGGAGTGTTACCCACAAACCCCATGTATTTGAATGTTGGTTACCTATGAACACAGTGTGGTGTTGGGAGGTGCAGCCTGTCTGGAAGGGGCAAATGCTTGGAGCTTGACCTGGAGGGGTGTGTCCTAGCTCCAGCCTTCCTCCAAGACTTGACTCTGTCCTGCCATGCCATGAGCAGCTATCTCTCTCGTCTTCAGCTCTGGCCTTTCCTTGTGGTTCCACCATTTCCAGATGCTAGCCCATGAATGGACTGTGACTTCTGAAACTGTGAGATAAAATAAATCTTTCCTCCTTAAAGTTGTGAATGTCGAGTATTGATTCACAGTGATGAAAAGTAACTAAGACAGGAATAGAGAGAAAACAACCTGGACTGTGTACAAAGAATAATCTGCTTTCTAGAGTATGAGCTGGCCTAGTGCACAGGCTGGATGGAGGGCCGAGCCAAGGCCCAGGACCCTGATAACAGCTCCACTGCCCACCCACAGACTGTGCACAGAGGTACCAAGAGGCCCTGTGCACACCTCCTCTCTTAAGATGAATTAAACCACCCAGAGTCTACTCTGCTGCTCCATTCCACCTTTAGCTTAAACACCCTGGAAGTATCAACAGCACGGAGATCTCAAAGCTCCGCCAGCCCTATCTTTAAAATTTTGGTTTTATTTCTCTTGATCTGTGTCAACCCAAGTTCCCACTTGGAATAGACACTTGCCAGCTCTGTGGTATCTACTCACATTGTTCACAGCATTAATGTTAACTTTCTTTTCAAGCAGCTTCTCCATCAAATCCAAATGATTGCTTTTAGCAGCATTCTGGAAGCTTCTCTCGTTTGGCAGGACTGAAAGAAAGCAAGCAAGCATGACAGAGGAAATTAAAAGAGGGCACAGATCTGGCTCTTTTCATCTGGAAAAACTGGTCATTTTAAGAACTAGAAATGCCAGCCTTGTGTCTTTCACATTCCTCTGTTTGGGACATGGGACATTCCCTTCAGTATTTTATTTTTATTTTATTATTAGTATGATTGTCATCTTGTGGTCCTGTAGATCTAGCACAAAACCTTTGCACTGAGCTTCATTCCCAGTCCCATGTAGATTTTTGATTACAAAGTAGGTTCCGCCAAATTGTTAAATTGCCCGAGTTGGGCTCAAACTTCTGCTCCTCCTGCCTCTACCTCCAGAGTTCTGGGATTACAGGCCTGTGCCATTGAGTCCAGGTTGCTTCATTATTTTATTAATCTGCACTGCCACCTTCTTGTCATGGTAGAAGTGTTTTCACACATTTAAGAATGTGTCTGGCCTCAAATCATTATTGATTAGGACCACCCTGAACACAAGGCAGGACATGGCCTTGGAGCTCAGAGGATGACCACAGATATCCCAGGGGATGTTGTTGGTTTAAAAAAAAAATGTTTCTACAAGATTAGACAGAGAAGAGTCCGTATGCTCATGAAGCTTACAGAGATAAAATTGTTGTGTTCAGAACTCAGAATAGATGACAGATTCACAGGAGCAAGACCTGAAAATATAGTCCAGCATATAAATGCATGGGAGGGGCACAAGGGACAAACATGCTATATTCTTATTTATATGTAAAGGCTTATGAGTCACACTGTGTTAGTAACTTTTTCATTGCTGTGACAAAAATCTTGACATGCACAAAATAGAAGAGGAAAAGTTTAGCTCATGGTCTCAAAAGATCACAATCCACTCTTGGGTGGATGGCAACAGTGGAAGCACACGGCAGAGGCAGAAGTGGAGGCCGCCACTCACGGCAGGGCAAGCAGGAAGCCAAGCCCCAGAAGGAAGGGAGGGAGTAACATATATCCCTCCAAGTCTTGTCCCTGTGGTGCACCCCTTCCATTCCAGCTTCAGTGTTCCGTCCCACCTAGGTTTAGACCCTTATCCATCACACACCTGTAATATATGATCCACTTGCCATACATCTTTCTTCCACCTCACACTTACAATCCACTACACACCCATAATCCACCCTCTAGACCAGGGCCCAGTCTTCTAACAGCACATCATTTCATAGACGATCTGTAACATCCAAATACATGAAATTTTGGGGCCATTTCAGATCCAATCCACAATATATACCTACTGTAAACATTACATATTACACATTTATACCCCTTCAGAGAACAAGATTCATTAGCTAGTTAGAGACAACTCCAGGATTTATAGAGGTTTTTTATTACTTAGGTGGGCCCAGTGACCTCTCAAGACAGCCTCAAATCAGGGGCAAAAAATCAGAAATCGAGTTAAACAGAATTACTAACAGATCAACTCAAAAATAAAGGTTTTAGCGATGTGTTACCGATTAGATTCTCAAGCTTTTGCAAAAGACTATTCAGTGTACTTCTCCAAGTAGTCAAAGGCCCTTGAGTGTCTCCGTTATGATTTGGATCTGGAATGTCCCTTAAAAACCTCATGTGTTTGGATGCTGTGAAATATCAACCAGACCATATGTGGTTAAGACATGGGGCCTGCTTAGAAAGGGCAGAACACAGGGGCTTGACCCAGAAGGGGTGCATTGCTGGCACTGGACTTTCTGAAAGGATGGCCCCACTTTTCTTTCCTCGCTTAGTTTTCTGTTTGCCATGCTGTACAAGGCTTTCCTCTGGCCCAGCTCTGCTATGCATGACCTATGAACTCCCGAAACTATAAGCTAAAATGAATCTCTCCTCCCTTAAATTGTGGATATTGGGTATTAAGTCCCAGCAAAGAATAAAGATCTAAGGCAGACATTGGTACCAGATGTGGGGTCATTGCTGTGACTTTACCTTGACAATGTGGTTTAGAAGCCTTATAACTGGTTTGCAAGATGATTGCAATAGTTTTCAAAATGCCCTCTAGAGAAGCCTTAGAATGCTGAGCCAAGCCTAATGGGAGATCCTGGTTGAAGATCAGAAGACCAGAACGCTGATAGAAGTGTGGAATTTGAAGGCCAGGTTCAAGAAGTTTCAGATAGGAAGGAGGACTTTATTGTCAGCTTGTCTAGATACTGTGTGTGCTATGCTCTGGCAACTGTGTTTTGGAACGGGAGCCCATTCTGGGATTTTGCTTGAAGCTGTAATTAAGGGTGGTGAGCCACTTAATCTGACAGATGAAATCTCAAGGCAGCCTGATGTTTATGCTGTCACATGGGTACTATTTGCATCTTTTAGTAAGCTCAAAGCTGAGAAGCAGGAAAAGAATACAGTAGAAGAGCACGTGATTGTTAAAAAGACAGGCATTAAAAGGAAGCCAAGTACTTGGAATCAAGATTATAAAAAAGAGTCCTTGAGAACATCACAGAATTTTAATTTTGTCATAGATCTACAAGATGGAAGTCAAGGATCAATGGACATTGCTAGTGTTCATCACCACCTGGTTCCCACCTCCTGCCTGGACACACAGATAAGTAACATCCCAGCCTCGGTGCAATTATGTGAAGACTGGCAAACATTCCCAAAGCAGACGAGATGGGCTGTCGCTTCGGTGCCAAGTCAGTGAAGTGCGTTGGTCACCATGTAGTTCTCCCTCTTCCTGCCTTGTCATCCCAGGAAGCTCTGTACGGAAATGGAAAGGTCACCAGATGGAGACACGCCACTCAGCTTGATATTGGAGATAGTTTTTCACATTTCTCTCCCTTTTTTGTACAGACAAGTTGACAGTATTTGTTCTTGATTATCCTCTCAAGGACTTCATGAGCAGACTTGGGGTACAAGGAGAAAGGCTTCCCTTGGTGGGAAAAGAGGATTCCTTAGCGTTTTGGAAGTTATCAATGGCAAGGCACATTCAGTGCCTGTTTACAAAGACTTAAATTCTCCAAATGCAGGACTCTGTGTAACACAGCCCACCGTATGTACAGGTATCACCAAGTGCTTTGCCATATCCCTGTGCAGACTTGGGCATGAGTAACCTTCATGAGTGTTAACACTCTGGCTACTGTCATTACTGTATTTAATAAAATCCTACAGCTGTGATCCAGACATATCTTCTGCCAGCATTTATATCACTCTGGTAAGCTAACAAGTTAGTTTGCCAGGAAAGTCGTAGCCTCTTTATAATCCTTGACACCTGAGGTCAAGATATTAGGAGGGAAGAGGCCCTCACAAGTCCATGTTGGATGTGCTACATGAGCAGAATAAAAAATGAGACTTCTTTATGTCTGGTCACTAGACTTAGAGGGTATCGGTTGGTGGGAGAAAAGTTAGTGTCCTGACAGATACACCAGCTACCTGGTCTCCTCAGGTGGCGGCCTCCCCACTTCTCCAGGGGCATACCAGCACTTCCCATCAGCTTTTCATTTTTCTTCCATTTTCCAAACTCTCATATCTTCTTCCCCAAATATCCTAGTTTACTGCTCCACACTGTTATCTAGTTCTCAGATGGTAGCACCACCTCATACTAAAAGCACAATAGGATGGGAATTCCCACATCTTCCCCCTAGGGAAAGTTTCAACCAATCCCCCAGTACACACTGTTGCTATGAATTAGGGATCCCTGGCCGACTCATCACGTGGCCTCTGGATTCCATGTCCTCCCATCTTTTTAGTTATTTCATACAGCAACCTCTAACAATCATCACCTTTATCCTTAATCTCTCACCGGTGACTCATTCTCCTCAAATACGCAGATAGATTGCCTGAAGCCCCTAGTGCAAAACCCTCCTTTGAGCTTACTGTCAACGTGTTCCATTTTCAATTTCCCGTTACCCGGAGCTTCTTATGAGTGTTGCATGACTGCTTCTTTATTTCTTCATCTCATATGTGCTAATGTGACATCTTCCTCCCTGTGTTAGTGAAACTGCCCTTGTTGTGTCACTCCATCTTGCCGCCGTCCAGTCGTGCATTCTCTGACATGGCACTAAACTCTTGGCCGACTTTGACACAAGGGCCACAGACTCTTTGCAACATGTTCTTGTCGTCTCTCCTGTTCAGTTAGTGGCTGGGCACAGACATGTTGGTTGTCATTCCAGCTACCGGGAAGGTTGAGGTAGATTGATCACTTGATCCCAGGAGATTGAGGCTAGCCTTGGCAACATACTGAGACCCCATGTATTAAAAAGCAAAAAAGGCCAACAAACAAATGACACTTGTTTTCAAGACTCTTCCCCCCCCCCATTTTATTGATATGTAAGTGCAAAATTTAAGGTTTACAGTGAAGTTGAGCATTTTGTGCACATACGTATCTTGTCAAGGTGACGAGGACTTTTCCTCTCTCCCTTTGTCCCTCCCCCTACCGACCTCTTCTTCCCTCCCCACCCTACCCCCCTATTTCACTTTGTTTTTCATTTTAAGTTCCATGAGATAGTTGTGATCTGGGTTTCTCATATCAGAGAGACCATCCGATGTTTCACCTTCTGCTTCTGACTCAGTTCGCTAAGCTTGATGTTCTCAAGTTTCTTCCATTTGCCTGCAAAAGCCTCCACGCTGTTGAACTTTATGCACGCATAGTATTCCACTGTGTATAAATACTGCAGTTTGTGTATCTATTGGTCTGTCGATGGGTATTTTGGTGACTTCCACATTTTATCTGTTGTTAGTTGTGCTGCTATGGACATGGGTATACATATGCCTCTGTTATATGTTGCTTTGGCCTCTTTTACTGGCTCTTCCTCCTCTGCTTAGCAAGATGCCATGCCAAGTGAAAAATACAAGGTGTGTGAGTGTTGGAGTGCACTCTTACAGATGAACAACCTGAGACTTAAAATGTTAAACTACTTCTTCAGTCTCAGATTGCTAATGATGAAATTGTCCCAGTCCAAACTCCAAGCTTTGGACCACCCCAAATGTCCAGTAGCAGTAGCCTGCCGAAAGGAACCATCAAATTGCTCACTCTGCAGTGACCTTTAGCCGATGCATCCTGCCAGCCAGGGCAGACTTCTCTCAGCTCTCTCTCCTGGGTTCTGCACAACTCTTGTCCCACCCCCACCCCAGCACCCATGTGTATTCCTTCAGTAGGATGCAAGTCCTATTTCTGGGTCTTTGTTCCTCTTTGGTGTGGCAGAGGAAGGAACAAGTCTTTATGACATCTTGAGAAATGACGCAGAGGGTCTTTTCTCTCAGTAAGGTTGAATATCTTGACCCTTTTATTTATTTTTTTACATAATCTGTAAGAAAAATGAATTTAGAGGCTGCTTTCTTTGTATTACTGGGCAGATCAAGCAAAGGGTCTTCACACTCAGCTGTATCCTCAACCATTTTTAGTTTTGATTTTGAGATAGGGTCTTGCTGACGCACTAAGTTACCCAGGTTCTCTGGAACTCTAAGTCTTCCTGCCTTAGCCTCCCTGGGGGGTGGATATGCAAACCGCAGAGAGGCTGCGGATACTTTGTAAGATAGTAGAGAAGAGTCAGAAAACACTCTTGATTCACTAAGTCAGTGGTTCTCAGCTCTGGCTTCGTGATGCAATCAACCTGAGCACCATTACATCAAAAAAAAAATCATGACA
Source organism: Ctenodactylus gundi (assembly GCA_004027205.1). Classification (NCBI taxonomy): domain Eukaryota; kingdom Metazoa; phylum Chordata; class Mammalia; order Rodentia; family Ctenodactylidae; genus Ctenodactylus; species Ctenodactylus gundi. The sequence continues at coordinate 1,894 of PVKB01006402.1, read as the reverse complement.
AATTCTCAACAAAAAAACAATTAAGTCCAAATCTCCAGGTGCTCAAGATATTCAATGCCTTGCCCATAATTTACTAGTTGTGTAACCCTTAACAATGTTGAGTTTTGGTATCCTAACTTGTGAAGTGGAGGTTATAAAACCTATTTTCATTGGTGTACAGGAGCTATCTCTAACAGGCTCTTAAGAGTTGATTGCATGTACACCTTCCCAACTCTCTATTCAATGACATCACATTGTGACCTGAACTCAGACGTTGTGGAAGTTTGGTGCACTGGGAATTAGTAAGTTCCGACTTTCCACTTACAAATCAGGACTCCTCCCCAACCCCACGCCAGGAAAGCTGTGATTTAAACCCTATGACCACACCACTGTAGGTCCCAGAGTTGAGAAAAAGACTAATGAAAATTATAAACATACTAGTTTTCAGCTTAGCTAAACACTATATGGGTGTAACTATAATATACACGTTTTATCAGTTATATTTATAACATTAAAGTGTTATAAGTAAGCAAGATGATACCACACAGGAGAAGCACCACTTTGTTGGGGGAAATTTAGGAGTCCTTTACTAGCCAGCAACTGAAAAAGGGCTCGTGCTCCTCCAAATTCTCAGTACTGAAGTGGGGATTTGGTGGGGGATATAAAGGCAAAACTCACAAGAATAGGAAGGATTACAAGAAGAAAGGGAAGAGGCTCAGGCTGGGGAATTGAAAAACAAAGTAAGTAGAAGTAGGAAATAATTAGATGACAATAAACTCACAATGACAATAAACAAGCAGAGATTCAAAATTTAACTTACACCTTGTGCTTGATATGGGGAGGAGGGGGAGGATTTCCAGTAGCAGTCTAGGGGCAGGGTATCAGCAAAAAGTGAGTCACAGGTCACTAGGCAGCTAGCCAGGAAAGGGCAAAGAGGGCATGGGGGAAATCTAAAATGGCAGAGCTCTTGTCACCTCCAAAGAAACTGTAAATGTTGGTTTGGGGTCAGATGCACCCAGGCCCTCCGGAATCACCAAAGTGTGAAAGAAGAGGCTGAGAATGCTGGGTGGAGGGGAAGGACCTTGCTGAGCTAGAAACACAAGTCCAACTCCTCCCTCCTCTCATTCAGGCCCCTCCTCAGAGGACACCACCAGGGAAAGCGGTGTTCACGGTCTGCTCCCCTTCCTGCTGTTCCTCCACGTCCTACACCCTGCTTCATTTTAACTCACACCACGTGACACTATTTGACATCATACATTTGTTCACTTGCTTGTTGTTTGTTTCCTTTATCAGGATGAACATTCAGGAAGGAAGCTAAAATCATGCCAGTGCTTAGTGCTTGTTAGTGTTCGATAAATATTTTGGGCTAGATGGGTAGATGGATGACGGGTGGGTTAACCTCAAGCCAAGTCCAGAAAAACGTTACCAAGGGGAAAGTAGACCCAGTATCATCAGATCTCTGGTTTTCTTTCTTTGAAATTGGAATATAAACATGATCAAAAAGGAAATCTCAAGGGAATTTAGAAAATAGTTAATTGAATGAAAATTAAAGTAAAATATGTTTGAATGCGTGAGATGCAGTTAAATCAGTGCGTGGAGAAATTTTATAGCGTGAAGTTGACTGTGTTAGAAAAGAAAGCACTCGATCAGGAAGTTTCCACATTAAGAAAATTGAGAAAACCGCAAAGTAAGAAGACAGGAAAAAAGGAATGAAGGTAAAGACAGTGACCAAGAGAGTTGAAACTGAAAAACAACAGAAACAAAAACAAAGCTTGATATCCAAAAACATTTGTAAACCAATAAATGCCTCTCCGGGCTGAGGCAAGAAAGATGAAACACAGTTACTAATGTCAGAATGAAAGAGAGCACATCGCCCCAGACCCCACAGACAGTAAAGAACGCTAAGAGGGTACAA